>QFEF01000320.1:0-17550 GCA_003316035.1 Neoboletus subvelutipes
TGCGATAAGATAAGATCAAAAGATAAAAGAAAAGAAAAGAAACGACTATGTCCCTTGAGTGACCTGTGAAGGTTTGGGACTGTAACATTCTTTGTCTATTTAAATCACATCAGGTCATATGACAGGTTGACCTGGTAATGTTTCACGATAAGGTTTAATGCATGAGATGTTGACGGTGGGATGGATGCGAATGTTGTTGGGCAGAACCAATTCAACAGCATTAGGTGAGACCTGTTTGATTTTGTAAGGTCCTATCCATTTTTGGGTAAGCTTCTTTGCTGTGTATGGCAACTTCAATTTGTCTGTGGATAGCCAAACCTGTTGGCCAATAGAATACTCTGGAGCATCAGATCGTTTTGAATCCGAATATTTCTTCATTTGTTCTCTAGCTTCTTCGAGTGCTACTTCCACTTCCTTGTGAGACTTTGCAACCTCTTTACCAAATTCTGCTCCTGCCCCTGTCACTTTTCCTTTGAATCCCATATGCAGTAAGTAGTTGCGTGTGATACTGAATGGAATGGAACCGGTGGCTGTGGTGAGAGAATTGTTATGGGAGAATTGCGCCATCTTGATCCAATCTGCCCATTCTCCTTGCTTTTTGGCAATGTAGGCATGGAGATACTGCTCTAATTCCCGATTGATACGTTCAGTTTGACCATCAGTTTGTAGATGGTAGGCAGTGGAGATCTTTTGATGGATCAAGAGAAGTTTACATAACTCTACAGTAAAGTCCAACATGAATTGAGGTCCTCTGTCTGAAACTATAGTGGAGGGTAGTCCATGAATACACCAAACATTGTCTCTAAATAGAATAGCTAAGTCCTTGGAGTTTACTGTATCAAATGTAGGTATAAATACGACTTCTTTAGAGAATCGATCAACTACGACACAAATTGTTGTGTATCCTTTCGATTTAGGAAGTCTGGTGATGAAATCGACTGAAAGATCTTCCCATGGATGTTTAGGAATGGAAAGAGGGAGAAGTTTTCCTGCTGGTGCCTTTTGCTTACCCTTTGTGAGGGCGCACGCTTGGCAGCTATCTACATATAGTTTAATGTCTTTTGTGACTCCAGGCCACAAGAAATGACGAGTAAGTAGATGAATGGTACATGCATGACCCTGATGTCTGGCTATTGGAGAGTCATGACATAATGTTAAAAGTTCTGTACATAATGATTCTGGTATGTATATTTTATTTTTTGTATTTTTGAATATTTTTGATTCTTTATCACGGCTGAAATCATCTATCATGTCCTCTTTTATAGTATTTGATTCTTTTTGTAAATTTTTGAAGAAAGAAGAAGAAATAGAAATCTCGTTTATAAATACTGAAGGAGGAAGAACAGTGATATTAGCATTATGATCTGGAACTGCATCACCATGATCTGGTTGTCATGAGAGAGCGTCTGCACGACCATTACTTGTACCAGGTTTGTAAATGAAAACATAATTAAATTCTTGAAGAAGTGCATGCCAATGAGCTTGTCATCCTGATAAGGTTTGTGGCTTCTTCCAATATTCTAGATTTTTGTGATTGGTCCAGATTTCAAATCTTTCATGACCAATAAGATAATGTCGCCATTTTTCTAATGCATGAATGACTGCTAAAAGTTCTTTGTCATAAATAGGATAGTTGCGCTCAGCGCTATCAAAGGAGTGAGAAATGAAAGCACATGGACGCCATAGGTCATCATCGCATTTTACTGAAAGAACAGCTCCTGTGGCAATATCGGATGCATCTGTCTCTAAATGCATCTCTTGATCTCGATTGGGATAAGCCAAAAGTGGAGCTGTGGTGAATCTACTTTTTAAAGTTTCGAAAGCAGATTGTTGTTTTGGTCCCCAAGTGAATGGAATGTCTTTCTTGGTAAAATCATTTAGGGGGCGAGCGATTTTGGTGAAGCCTTCTATGAATCTTCGATAATAATTACAGAGTCTGAGGAATCCCTGCAGTTGTTTGAGGCATGTGGGAACCAGCCAATCCATTACCCCTGACACCTTCTTTTCCTGCATTTCTACCCCCTCTTTAGATACTGTCATACCTAAGAAGTCAACCTTTTCCTGTGTAAAGGCGCACTTCTCAGGTTTTACAAATAAGTCATTGTCCCTTAATCTAGTAAGGACTTCTCATACAATGTCCTCATGCTCTTCTTTTGTTTTCCCTTTTGTAAATATCATACAATCGTTGATGTAGATTACTAATACAGCATACACGTCATTAAAGATGTCGTTCATCATCTGTTGGAATGTAGGAGGTGAGTTGGTCATTCCAAAATACATAATGGTTGGTTCGTAGGCACCCATAGGAGTTACAAAGGCTCCTTTCCATTCATCTCCTTCTTTGATTCTCACATTATTATAACCCCATCTGAGATCTAGGGCTGTGAATAGATCTGCACCCTTTAGGCAATCTATTAATGTGGATATTAAAGGGAGAGGATAGGCATTTTTAATGGTGCTGTCATTTAAATATCAGTAGTCCATTACTAATCATTTTTTACCATCTTTTTTTGGAATAAAGAATACAGGGGCCATTTGTGAAGATTTTGATGGGCAGATGTATCCTTTTTTAAGTTCCTTATCAATGAAGTTTCGTACTTCATCCATTTCTGTGTCTGATAGAGGAATAACTCTTCCCTTTTTGGGAATGAAGTCTGGTTTAAGATCAATAGTGTGATCCCAGGGTTTTCATTTGGGAATTCGTTCTGACTCTTGTTCAGAAAACACATCTAAGAAGTCATGGTATGCTTCAGGAACTTTTTCTTTTACTCCGGCTTTGATGGTTCTGATAAATAAAGGTGAGTTACATGCTTCCATGGGAATGTCTCCCATAATTTTACAATGTTGAGTGCAATGAGAAAAGGAAATAGTTTTTTCTACCCAATTGATATCAGGATTATGGGGGTAAAGCTAATCATATCCAACAATTAATCGATGGGTGCCTATCTCAGAAATGTAGGCATCAATAACTTCAAAGTGTCCTTGAATACAAATAAGAAGTGTACAGGCTTGGGTTATTTTCCCAATGGATCCATTAGATCCATCAGCATTTTTTACAGGGATAGATTTTTCAAGATTAAATACAGGTATATCATACCTTTGTACATATTGTCGGTCAATGAAAGTGTGAGAAGCTCCAGAATCTAATAAGGACTTAAATGATCAGAATCACCAACTTCCAGATTGTTTCCAGAACACCTTTGTCTCAAGCAAGAATTCTCCACCGAATGACAGTGAGGATGTTCTATGGGCAGTGTTTGAAGCATTGAGGGATTTATAAATACTCATTGTTCTTATTTTTGGAACAAGGGAATCAAGCACACTATTTTTGAATTCTGGTGCCACACTCATGTGAGTCGCCCTTTTGGAATTTGAATCAAATATATTATAAAAAACGGAATCAAGATCTGTTACAGGAAAATCTTTTTCTGTGCATACACCACCCTTAGGTATTAACCCTAGTCCATCTGAGTTCAGTGCTATGCAATTTTCTGATGGTAAAGTAAAAGAAGAAATACGTAAGTCTATAGAAACCCCCAATTCTATGAACTCTGTCCTTTTAAAGCTTCTGCTGCATGTTGGCAAGCTTCCACTTCAAACTTGTCTCTATAATAAGCCTCAGCTTCTGCTGAGACATAATTTAATGTAGCCAGAACTGAGGGGGCTGCTGGGGGCTGCAGCAAAGGCCTCCCAGCATAGTGTTGCTGCATCTGCACAGCAGGTGAAGGGGTGGGCGAGTAAAACATCACGTATTGTCCAGTACTGATGTCCCAGACATATTGAGATCGGGCCTGAGGCAGGAACCATCTCTGCCTCTTGTTTGGATTGGTGTTGCAGTCAGGCCAGATATGGCCAACCTTCGAGCATCCATAACAAGTCCTTGTATCAGGATGGGATGTTTGTGCCTGTTGGGCACCAATCTCCATTGGTGCTCCTCTTCCAGGTTGAATTCTGGTGGGAGTGATGTGATGTTGCCCTGGAGGAGGGCAAGAAGGTGTGGGATAATATCGTGGAGGTTGTTGGCCATAAGGCTGAGGTGCCTGTGGATGAGGAGTATAGGTGGCAGATTTGGCAGGTCCCCTTTTGACCGCCATTTGTTCTAGAGCCCTTCCAATTTTCATATAACCCTGTTTGATCTCTGCCAGGGTAAGTGTTGGGAAGGACATAGATTTGTTCATCCAGAGTGTGTAATAGATCCGGTAATCTACTGCCTTTTTGAGCAGCTCCTTGGCATGCTCATCTTCAATCCCTGATTCTCCCTGCAAGACCTCAAATCTTTGCAGAAAAGCATCTATGAGAAAGTTTCCTTGTTTCAGGGCCTTGAGCTTTTTGAGGCTTTTGTGTGTGAGTATATTGATCTGGAAATAGGTATGGATGTCTAATTTTAATTCCACCCATGTTGGCCAAGCTTTTTCACTCAATTTTCTCCCTGTGGGGTGTTATGACCGGTGTAACAAATTACACATACGCGGAAGACTGAAGTCTACAGCACTATGGACTGGTCTTCCTCTGAAGACAGGTGGACCCTCTGGTCGGCTAGTGGATCACGGGATCGGCTCAGCTGTGTACAACGGTTGTGGTGACTTAATGCGGTGGCGGCTCTCTCGAGGTGGCGTTCCTCTCAGCAGCGAAGAGTGGGCTCCCTCCAGGTACACAAGGAGGAGTCGGCTATGGACGGGTCATGGACAAGGCCTGTATCTGGGTGCGGCCTCTTCTGGTTAGCGGCGACGATAGCTTGTGACCTCAGCCAGTGAGCTGTTCACAAGGACAAAGGGGCGACCTCAGCTAGACAGCTGTTCGCAGTTACCTGATCGAGCTCTGATTGACAGAAGATCGAGATTAGGGTTTAGACGTTGATGAAACACCGGTTTCACGACGCTGGCACAGGCGCTGACAGCGAAGACTTCGAAATCCACGTAAGATTGCATAGATCAAAGTTAAAGTTACATGGGCGGTGATTCTAGCTATTTATACTAAGCCCCTCTAGGGCTGGTTAGAGATAGAATCTCCGCTCTAAAGTCTAAATAGGAAGTGACGCGTCACGTCGCGTATGAGTCAAAGAGAAGACACGTCGCGTCGCATAGGATATAAAAGGGAAGAGATGTGTCGCGTGAAGTGGAAAAGGAAAGACGCGTCGTGTAAGATAAAAAAGGAAAGACGCGTCGCGTACCGAAAGAAGAAGACGTGTCGCGTAATATGAAATGAAGAAGCTGCGGGCACAGCAGAACTAAATAGGATAAAATGAACTGAGGCCGGTGAGTCATGATGATGGGAGCACGAGTCATATACGAGAGAATATGACTTAGGAGTTTAAAGGTCTGCAGTAATAAGCAAAGGAAGTCCGAGGCGAGATTAGGGTTGGAAGAGCGAGGAGTCTAGGATGCCTTCCCATACCTCCTGTGGGATATCCAGGTCCGGGAGGATGTCGTCCCAGAGGGAATCGGGTATCGGAGCAGATACCAATAGGTCTGGTGATGCCATAGGCGAAAGAAAAAGGGTACCCCCTAGGACACTTGTAACATGGGGTGGGCATCCTTATCAAGCTTGTCATACTCTTCTTTCTCATACCAATTTTTGAGACATATTTGGGCGTAGCCCTCTGCCTTTTTCTCGAATTGAGAGAGTACTGCAATGGTTTGGAGTCTATCCAATTTCCAGGTTTGTTTGTCTACCCACAAACAAAGATGGATCCACCATAATCTAAATTTTGTGCAATCTCCGTCCCACTTCTTGGAATCCACAATTTTCTTCATGACAGAAGATTTTTCTTTTTTGAGGTTAAGATCCCCGAGTTGACGAGCAAGTATTTGTGAAGGGCTTCTTTCTTTGCGAGGCGAGCTAGATGACAAGCTTCTTTCTTTTCTTGGGCTAAATGGCATGCTGCAGCCTGGGTAGCCAACCTTTTTCTTCTTTCAAGAGCTTGAAGTCGAAGTCTTCCTGTCATAGACAGAGGCTTATCCTTACTGTGTGGTATCTTCCAACCAGGCTCTGGGGAATCAGCAAACTGAACAACAAAGGAAGTATCGATGAGAATGTAGGAAATATCTTCTTCAGTGCAAAGTAATGTAACAGGTTCTCTGGGGTCTGCAAAGCCCAGGAACAAAACTACACATAAATTAGTGAACTAAAACTGATGCTCTACCTCCTCAATGCCTGAGGGACTAATGAAACAGTATAGACTCAGCCCAAGACTGCACGACCACAGTGGCTCTTGGTTGTCCTTAGCAAACAAGGCACAACCCTTGCGCTGGTATCACCTCAAGGGAGGGACTGAGAAATTTTTATATACCAAGACAAAAGCTAGTGGCTGGAACCACAACACTCTAAAGGTGCAAGTGTGAAGAAAAATGAAAACGTAGGGAAACCCCTGATGGTCCTCCTTAACCCTGGAGTCCAGGTAGTGTATGATAGTCTAATCCAAGTGTTATGACCTCCAAAAAGATCACTAGCCAGACAATGTATCTCGCAGCATACACCACTACTGGCGAAGGTATGAAGAAGCTGAGTGATATCCTTAATCACACAGGTGTGAACCACAATGATGACAAGTGGATTAGACTGAGGTAGCAGGTTAATACATGAGACCCTTTATAGTAGTGGGAGACATGCACAGACCAAACTGTGCATGAGAGGAAATATTATATATGGTTATAATATAGTGAGAGAGTTCTCATTGGTAATTTAAAGAAGAAAAGAAGTAAACAGAGATTAATAACATGTGTTTATGATGTCATGGGTCTAGACTTGCTTAGTCATAGTTTCCCATGGTCACATGCAATAAGGTGTATGATAGTGAAAGAAATGAATGTGAAGTGTAACAATTGAAAAGTTTTGAAAATATTACTTATTCATAACAGAGGGTGAGGAGGATAAGGACAATACTATTGGTGAACAAGTACAGCAAGAGGGGTGTGGAGGACACCAGAAGAGCAAGGGGTGGGTGAGCTCCAGATCTAAACCTGCTGGTAAAGGCAGGCCCATAACTGACCAAGAACTGCAGAGGCCAAAAAGCAAAGTCTGCAAGGGCAAGGCACAGGAGTGGTCTTGCAGGATGTCTCAAGATGAGGCCCATCCTGCAGAGGAAGAGCAGCTGGCAGATAATGTGAAAGGCAAGCTCACTCCTGTTAGTGAACCAGTGTAGGAGGAGGGTGGAAGATACCAGAAAGGGATGGGGAGGGCAAGCACCACATCTAGATCTGTTGGTAAAGGCAGCCCCAAAACCGACCAAGAACTGCAGAGGATGCAAAGCAAAGTCCAGAAAGGTAAGGTGTGGGAACAGTTGGGCAGAATCACTTGAGATCAGGTGCATCCGGCAGAGGATGAAAGGCCTGTGGAAGACATAGAAGATCAGCTATATCCTGTCAGTGAACAGGCACAGCAGAAAGAGAATGAAGGAAGCCATAAAGGCAAGGTGAAGGCCAGGCCAAGGTCAAAAGCTGTCAACAAAAGCAGGGCTGCAGCTGAGCAAGAAATGTGGAGCAAGCAGAGAAATGTCCACAAAGGCAGGGCACAGGAACAGATCACACCAGAAATACAGATGGTAAACAATGGATATGGTGGTGAGCATGGGCAAGATAACAAGCAGAAGGGGCAGGTGGAGGAGAAGGGTAAGGGTGCAGAATTTGTGATTGCCTATTTATTCTCTTACTTTCCTAAGATGCACCAGCATATGCAGCTCACCAAGATAAAGGTCAGAAAAGATCACTCCAGCAGCTCATCATTCCACTAAATATGGGATTGGATGATGACTCTGATGGAGATGCTTTAGAAATCATAGAGCATTTCTGCAGTACCCTCAGCGCTGTCAAGGAATCAGCACCCACAGGTTATGCAGTTGCAGGACTTCATGAGGCCAATAAGATGCGAACTCCACAGCCCAGGTGAAGGTCCTCTAACAAGGCGAAGGGAATTGAACCATCTCACCATCAACATCAAAGGGTCCAAACACTCCATCCTCATGTTTCCTGTAATGGTATGTCCTCCCACAGCTTTGACCTTCCTAACAATGAAGAAAAGATGATTGTCTACCAAATATGAAGCTAACAAACATGGCAGAGCCCACAACTAGTCATTCAGAGGAAGCAAGGCAACCCAGGGTGGGCACTACAGACCTAGGTATGGTGTCACCCTTGTCCGCCAACAATGGAAGCATTTTACATTCAGATTTCTCAGTCCTTCACTCTGCAGCAAGGCAGAAGCGAGCATGTGACATTGAAGGTTCGACACTCTGTTGCAACCCCTTTAATACCACCTAACATCCTCTGCAGGTAGTGGGGAACACCACTCCACACACCCCACCAAGAAACATAGGATGCTCAGTATTGCGGAGCCACCTGAAAAAGGTGTGTAATGACGAAGACAGCACTATATAGTCATGCTCACAATGTACACCTTTTTGAAACATTCACAGAGGCATCAACACACTGGTCTCAGCAAATGCATAAAGCACCCCTGCCTGCAAATGCAAATGTGCCCACTCCTGAGAAGCATATTCACCACAAGCCAAACTCCCCTAAGGTGAATCCTCGCAAGCAAGGGGAGCTTAGTTAATATCAGTATATAAAAGATAGGTAAAATAGGTGTCACATATCTTGAAATTGAAAACAGGGAGGGAATAATAACAGAATTGAAGGCATGAATTCCTGCACACCTGCAGAACTGTGGGGATGTTGACGAGGGGTGCAAATGGTGCACTCTATGAGTGTGCAGAGTGATGTGTAGACATGCAGAGGATATATTGAGGATTATATGGCATACAGTGACACCTGTTATGAGTATAATGGATGCCCCCATTTTTCTCTCCCCTCTCAGTTCTCCTGACCTCTCTGTCGCGGCCCCTCTCCCAGAAGACTTCTGGGATGACCTCCTCCCCAACCTTGAAATCCCACAAAGCCTATGGGATGAGGTATTCCACCCTACACTCTTCCAGGACTAGTTGACCTTTTCTTTCTCTCATATTCCTTACGTGCCCCTTCTTTGTCCCAACCCCTTTTCATTTCAGTCTCTGTTATTGCAGACTATTAAATCTCCTAAGTCAAATTCTCTTGTATTTGACTTGTGTTCCTTTAACTTTTTCAGTCCTCGCTACTTATTCATTTCATATGCTTTCATCTTGCTCTCTTTTTACTTCATATCCTTTTCATTCCAGTACCTCTATAACTGTGGTCGCAGTTCTTTTCATTTCAGCATCAATACAACTGTGTCTGCAGTCTATCTGATCTCGTATCCTTTTCATTACAGTACCTTTCTGTTTTCTGGCAGTGCTCTATTTTCAAACTGGCCCTAAAGGGGCTTAGTATAAATAGCTTGATCACCGCCCATGTAACCTTAACTTTGATCTATGCAATCTTATATGGAATTTGGAGCTCATCACTGGGAAATCTTAATTTTGATCTTCTGTCAATCAGAAGCTCAGTTAAGTAACTGAGAACCTCCAAAGGAAGGTATCTCCATTTATCTGTGGATCAGAGGATCCCCTGTCCGAGCTATTGTCCAGAGCTCGAGGATGTTGCTCCTGACAGCAAGCAACCACACAGAGATAGAGGCCTTGTCCATGACCTCTCCATAGCTGACTCCTCCTTCTATGCCTGGAGGGAGCCCACTCACTTTTGTACTGCAACTTTGTCAAGAGGTACCACAACCGCCACACACAACATCATCAGCCAGAAGGCCTTTGACCAGAGGGTCATAACAATCAAAGGATCACTAATGGTAGCAAAGACCTCAGTCTTCTGTGTACATGTTATTTGTTACACCAGTCATAACAACACCTACAGGCAGTAGTGCAGTAGTAGATGGTTTATGGGACATTGTCATAATCTATGTGAGCTACATCACAAATGGAGGCTGTGGAATATATACAGGCAGGTCTGCACAGGCATTACAGGGACAGTGGACATCACATGCATGGGCACAAACAGACAGATGGAGGTGGTGGAACATGTACATGTGGGCAGGTGTGGATTAACTGCAGGGGCCCAATATACTTCACTTCACCTCCTGCCACATTCAGCTACCCTCTTTGATCTCTCCAATGACACAACCCACTCCAGTGATCTCATCACTCCCATTGTATTCAAAACTTCAGTATTCCAATATCACATAGATCAAAGGTTTAGTCGACAAGGTTCTCTGTTGCAGGTTGCAGAATATACACAGGCAGGTGTTACGACTGGTGTAACAAATAACGCATATGCAGAAGACTGAAGTCTTTGCTACAGGACAGGGTCTACCTCTGTAGATGACAGGGACCTTCTTGGTCAGCAAGTGGATCACCTGATTGGCAAGCGGTGTGCAACAGTTGTGGCGACCTCAGTTGGTATACTGGACGCAAGACAATGAGCAGGCTCCCTCCAGGCACACAAGGAGTAGTCAGCTATAGAGAGATCGTGGACAAGGCCTCTATCTGGGTGTGGGGGCTGATCCTCTGATCAGGGACAAAGTGGAGACACCTTCCGTGGACAGGTTCTCAGTGCCTTGACCGAACTCTGATTGACAGAAGTTTGAGATCAAGATTGACGACAGAGATTAACAATGATGAAACGACCAGTTTCAGCGAAGGTGTCGAATTCTACGTAAAATTGCATAGATCAAAGTTAAAGTTACATGGGTGGTGATTCTAGCTATTTATACTAAACCCCTTTAGGGCCAGTTAAAGATAGAATCTCTGCTCTAAAGTATAAAAGGATAAATAAAGACGCATTGCGTCGCATATGAAGAAAGAGGAAAAGAAACACATCACATCGCATGATATAAAAGGAAATGAAGACGCGTTGCATCACATACCATAATAGGAAGTAAGATGCGTCATGTCGAAAGAATATGAAATAGAGTGCTGCGGGCGCAGCTCAGCTAATTTGGGTGAAATGAAATAGGAGAAATGAACTGAGGCTGGGATAAGTCAATGATAGATTGGATACAAGTCAAATATGAGAGAATTTGACTTAGGAGGTTTTAAAAGGTCTGCAGTAGGAAGTGAAAGAGAATTGGGTCCAAGAGATGTCTAATCCTCAAAGAGAGCCAAATGGAAGTAGTTGTCCCATATCTCCTGTGGGATATCCAGGTCGGGGAGGATGTCTTCCCAAAGTGAATCAGGTATCAGAGCAGATACTGAAAGGTCTAGTGAACTCATGGGAGAGAGAAAAATAGACCCCCCTAGGACACTTGTAACATTACCCCCTTCGTAGCTTTGAGCCACTGGCTCAATTATCTCTATCTCCCTCATTGTCGTTGTGGTCAGTGAGGTCCCAGGTAGAGGGATCGATGTCATCCTCAGTGCAGTTCCAGGCTCAGTGTCCGAGGGTGTTACACTTGCCATAACAAGCAGAGGGGCAACAATATTGGGAATGACTGGGGGCTGTGACGTTGCAGAAGGGGCAGAGGTGTTACGACCAGTATAACAAATAACGCGTACACAGAAGACTGAGGTCTTTGCTTACGGGACAAGTCTACCTCTGTAGACATGGGCGACCTTCTTGGTCTGCAAGTGGATCACCTGATCGGTGAGTGGTGTGCAACAGTTGTGGCGACCTCAGCGGGTATGCTGTTCGCAAGGCAATGAGTGGGCTCCCTCCAGGCACACAAGGAGTAGTCGGCTATGGACAGGTTGTGGGCAAGGCCTGTATCTGGGCATGGCCTCTGGGCAATAGGCGGCTGGGCATGGCTAGCATTGGGCAATGGCTAGTGGACTGATCCTCTGATCAGGGACAAAGTGGTGACACCTCCCTATAGAAGGTTCACAGTTGCTTGATCGATCTTCTGATTGACAGTAGATCGAGATCAAGACTGACAGCACGATGAAACACTGGTTTCAATGATTGATGACACTGGCACAGGCACTGACAGCGAAGGCTTCGAATTCTATGTAAGATTGCGTAGATCAAAGTTAGAGTTACATGGGCGGTGATTCTAGCTATTTATACTAAGCCCCTTTAGGGCCGGTTTAGAGATAGAATCTCTGCTCTAAGATATAAAAGGAAATGACGCGTCATGTCGCATATGATACTAAAGGATAAATGAAGACACGTCGCGTCACGTGTGATATAAGAGGAAAGACGTGAGTTGCGTTGCATGAGATATAAAAGGAAAGACGCATTGCATACTGAAAGAAGAAAGATGCATCTTGATAGAATATGAAATGCGATACTGCGGGTGCAGCTTGACTAATCTGGATGAAGTTAAATAGACGAAATGAACTGAGGCTGAGATGAGTCAATGATGGCAAGGGATACGAGTCATATATGAGAGAATATGACTTAGGAGTTATAGTGGTCCACAGTTAGAAAGGAAACGGGTCCAAATGGAGGCTAGTCCTCGAAAAGTGCCGAGTGGAAGTACTCCTCCCATATGTCAGGTGGGATGTCCAAGTCAGGTAGGATATCGTCCCAGAGGGACTCAGGTATCGGAGCGGATACCATCAAGTCTGGTGAGCTCATGGGCGAGAGAAAAATGGTACCCCCTAAGATACTTGTAACATTACCCTCTGCATTCTCGCAAGGTTGAGCCACCGGCTCATTTATCCCTATCTCCCTCGTTGATGTCATGGTTGGTGAGATCCCAGGTAGTGGGATCGATGTCATCCTTGGTGCAATTCCATGTGCAGTGTCTGACAGTGTTGCATTTACTGCAACGGGTGGAGGGGCATCGGTATTGGGAATGACCAGGGGCGGCAACATTGCAGAAGGGGCAGATGTAGTGGGGACAGTTGGGGCAGATATGCCTGGGTTCGCGACATTGGAAATAAGTGGGTCCTCTGAATTGTACATGTGCGGGAAACACTCTCTGCAGGGTGTTACCGGGGCGAAATATGGGACGGGGAGGACCATCCATGGTGGTAGGGGAACTATCTGGGGTAACAGGCTCTGCAGGAGGTACTGCTGAGTCATGTTCAGGTATCCCGGGAAGGAGGTGACCCGGGGTATTCCCCATGGTGGCAGGTATATTAAGGTGGGGGAGACGGGAGGGATCAGTGGAGAAAAGGAAATTCCGCTGTTGACGGAGTCTGGGGAAGAGGGGGGAGGGTTCTGGAGATATGGGGGAGGCAATGATGGTGTCTCCATCAGCTTGTTCTCTGGAAGAGTCTGAACTGGACTCATCAGACTCGTATTCCTCAGGGGCGATGGTGGCCCATCCAAGACGGCCACTGTTCCTTGAGAAGTCTTGAGGGTGGAGTTCATGGGAGAAGTATTCTGCCTGTTTGTCCATGGACAAGAGAAGGAGAATGGGGTAGAGGGCATTGGAGAGGATAGGGGTGGGGAGGAGAGAGAGGATACTGTCAAAGCCCTCTTCTTCAAGGAGGTCCAGTGTGAGGTTTCTGGTCTCAGTGAGGGTCTGTTGGAAGGCGTTGACAGCAACGTCATTCTGGGCAGTGAGACGGGGGTTGTTGACGAAGACACGGGGACCTGTTGCACACCAGGTGGCCCTGGTGAAAAGGGATTGAAGGGTAGAGTAGAGTCGATATTGTCGACAGAGAAGGACGAGGGTGGTGTTGGCAATGAAGAGAGGAGTTCTCTCGAAGATGTCAGAAGCTTCTTTGTTTTTGAGAGCAGCGACATATAGGGCGTGGTGAGCAGTAGACGGGGGCGATTGAGATGGATACAAAGGGGACTGGTTCCATTGGCAAAGGTGTGGGACATGGGGGTTTCTGGAAGAGAAGTGATCACAGGGATTTTCGCTTTTTATACTCTTCCAGCAGTTCCTGAGCATTGTCAAAATTTCTTTCAGGTTCCCAAGTATCCTCGGCATTGGAATATCCTTTCCAATGGACGAGGTACTGCCTTCGGTTATTGGTCCCGCGATGATTGGTTATACGTTCCATTTCGTATTCCTCTTCTCCGTCTATTAGCTCCGGCAGCAGATTATGGAAGTTGGGGCTGTGTTCTGGGGTTTCCCTGTAAGTCAGCAAGAGGGAAGCATGAAACATGTTGTGGATCTTCCACTGTTTAGGCAAGGTGGTCCGGAAGGCTACAGGGGATATTACTTCTGAGATCTTGAATGGCCCCAATCTTTTGGGCGAGAGTTTTTGAGAGATGTTCTTGGTTCAGATGTTCTTCAAATCCAACCAGACCTCATCTCCGACTTTCCATGGTTTGAACTTTGAATGAATTCTTTTTTTTCATTCACAGTTGGGTCAAGGCATGCACAGCTTCGGCTTCTTTACGTGCATCCTCAAGATGGGAGAGCCGTTTTTCCAGCGCAGGCAAGAAGGTAGTACTGAGGGGGGGGTATGATCTGGGTTCATATCCCATGATCAAGGCAAAAGGGGACTTCCCCGTAGATGAATGCATGGCAGCATTATGGGCGAATTCGGTGGCAGTAAGGTTTTCTAACCATAGTTCGGGGTTTCCTTGGCAGAATATTCGGAGGTAGGTTTCCAACTCTTGATTGTACCTTTTGGTTTCTCCATCAGATTGAGGGTGATAGGTGGTGGACAAGGATATGTCGTAGTTCAGTAATCAGGTGAGTTCCCTTGCGAACACAGAGGCGAACTGTGGTCCCCTATCCGAGATCAATCTGTCATGTAAACTGAATCTTTTGAAAACATTTTCATAAAAGAGTTGGGCAATTCCTGCCGAATTGACGGTTTTTGTGCAAGGAGCGAGAATTACCCCCTTACTAAGGCCATGGTCAACCACGACCATTATAGAATCAAAGCCCCGCACCAGGAGAAGGTCCGTAATCAGGTTCACCGACAGGTGGGAAAAAGGACGGGACCTCTGGACTGCAAGGGGCATAAGGGGTGAGGCAGTGGGGTGGGTTTGTACCTTATTGGCCTGGCAGATGGCACAGCCAGCCACAAACCAACGGATGAAGGCAGACATGCCCGGCCACCAATAATCTTTTGAAAGGAGCGCGACAGTGCACATGTGGCCACCGTGGCCTCCTTCGAGTAAGGTGTGTGCTTCTAGCACGAGTTCTTGGCAGGCATCGCTGGGGATATACATACGACCCTTAAAATAGAGCTTTCCATCGAGGAAAGTCCAATTGACAGGGGAGGATTGTCCAAACAATGGTATATCATTTTCCATGCCTTTCAGGGCATCAATAACAAGGGGGTCCTCCTCTGAGGACTGACGGATTCGATCAGCTAGCGTGAGATCGAGAGTCCGGACTTGATGGTCAAAAGCATCGCTTGGCAATAATTGGACATTGGCATTGTCTGCGGTGGTGTCAACGGTGTCACATCAAGACAGGGCATTAGCCGGTCCCATCTGGGATCTGGGTAGGGCAGTGTAGGCAAGGTCAAAATCCTGCAAAAATAACAGCCACCTGGCTTGGCAACGGGAAAGCTTCCGAGGTTGCTTAAAATAGGTGAGGTTCTTATGATCCGTAAGAACCATTACGGGATAGACAGAACCCAACAGGTATTGGCGCCATTCTTCTAATCCTCGGATCACGGCAAGCAATTCCCGGTTGTATATGTCATAATTGCGCTCGGCAGGGGTGAAAGTCTGGGAGAGATAGCCACATGGCTTATAGTCTCCATTGGGGTCACATTGCATGAGGACACCACCTGATGCAGTTAACGACGCATCGGTCATGATGGTAAACGGGCGATCAGGGTCAGGGAAAGCTAGGATAGGTCCACGGGTGAAGGCATCTCATAATAATTGGAACCTGGTTTGATGTTTGTCGGTCCATTCCCAGGTCTGGTTCTTCTTGGTCAGATCTAGAAGGGGTCAGGCGAGCTCCGAAAAGGAGGGGATAAACTTCCTGTAGAAGTTGCAAAATCCTAGGAAGGAGTGGACATCTTTAACGTTCACAGGAGGGTCCATTCTTGAATAGCCTTCAACTTGGTTGGGTCCATCTGGACACCGTCCTTGCTAACAATCATTCCGAGGTATTCGACAGACAGGGCGGCGAATGTGCACTTGTCCAGCTTGAGATACATTTCGTGTTCTTGGAATCGCTGGAGGACTTTCCTAGTCTGGTCCTCATGGGAGTCATGGTCAGAGGAGTGGATCAGGAGGTTGTCCATATAGATGATTAACCATCCTTCGGCAATGTAGTTGGCGAAGAGATCATCCATGAATGCTTGGAAGGTTGCCGGGGAGTTACACATGCCGAAAAACATGACGGTGGGTTCGAATAACCCAAAGGGGGTGAGGAATGCGGCTTTCCACCGATCTTCTGGCTTGATGAGGACATTGTTATATCCCCATCATACATCAAACTTTGTGAAGATGGAGGATCCTTTCAGTCAATCTATCAGATCGGAAATGAGGGGGAGGGGATACGCATTCTTGATGGTGTGGAGGTTAAGGTACCGATAGTCCTGGCATGGCCTCAACTTGCCATCCTTTTTCTGTACAAAGAAGAAAGGGGAAGCTTGAGGGGACTTGGACGGGATAATCTTCCCTGTGGCTAGATGTTCATCGACGAATTCTTTGCATGCTGTCATCTCTGCTGGGTTGAGTGGGTAAGCTTTGGCTCGTTTTGGTATGAACGAGTCCTTTAGCTCGATGGCATGGTCGTAAGGTTGGGAAGGGGGAAGTTTCGTGGTATCCTTCTTGTCAAACACACCTTCGTACTGTTGGTAGGCCTTCGGCAGCTCTACCTTCTTATGTTACGACCGGTGTAACAAATAACGCGTACGTGGATGACTGAAGTTAAATCAACATCAAGGGCGTGACGGACAGGTCTTCCTCTGAAGACAGGTGGACCCTCTGGTCGGCTAGCAGATCTACCGGATCGGCTCAGCTGTGTACAACGGTTGTGGCGACTTAATGCGGTGGCGGCTCTCTTGAGGTGGCGTTCCTCTCAGCGGCAAAGAGCGGGCTCCCTCCAGGTACACAAGGAGGAGTCGGCTATGGACAGGTCGTGGACAAGGCCTGTATCTGGGCGCGGCTTCTGGACAATAGGCGGCTAGGAACGCGGCTAGTGTTGGACGATGACTAGCGGCCCAACCCTCTGGTTGGTATCGACGGTAGCTTGTGACCTCAGCTGGCGAGCTGTTCACAAGGATAAAGTAGCGACCCTAGCTATGCAGCTGTTCGCAGTTACCTGATCGAGCTCTGATTGACAGAAGATCGAGATCAGGATTTAGACGTTGATGAAACACCGGTTTCACGACGCTGGCACAGGTGCTAACAGCGAAGACTTCGAAATCCACGTAAGATTGCGTAGATCAAAGTTAAGGTTACATGGGCGGTGATTCTAGCTATTTATACTAAGCCCCTTTAGGGCCGGTTAGAGATAGAATCTCCGCTCTAAAGTCTAAATAAGAAATGACGCGTCGCGTCGCGTATGAGTCAAGGAAGAGACGCGTCGCGTCGTGTAAGATATACAAGGAAAGAGACGCGTCGCGTGAAGCAGAAAAGGAAAGACGCATCGCGTGAGATATAAGTGGAAAAGACGCGTCGTGTACCGAAAGAAGAAGACGCGTCGCGTAATACGAAATAGAAGCTGCGGGCGCAGCTCGACTAAATAAGAAGAAATGAACTGAGGCCGGTGAGTCATGATGATAGGAACACGAGTCATATACGAGAGAATATGACTTAGGAGTAAAAGGTCCGCAGTGTGAAAAGAGAGAGGTCCAGGAATGATTACGGC
>QFEF01000325.1:0-16924 GCA_003316035.1 Neoboletus subvelutipes
CAACTGGTATTTGGCGGGATTGGGAAAGGGAACCATTACTCCGCAAAGCAGAATGAGCTTCTTAACAGTCTCTCGGGTATGCTTGCGCTCGGTAAGTCCTCTGACCGTCACTCGAATGGCAGACAACTAAACTGCCTGACAGGAGCTTCAGAGCAAGGTTTGTATCCACTTTGATCCGATACGTTCTCCGACCTTGATCTTGTTCATAGCTGCGGACATGATCGTGGACTTGAAGGCTGCACATCTTCTTCGATCATCACCGAAAGCTGTGTTTTATGCACAGCTGTGCGGGGCAATCGTGTCGATATTCATATCTGCTGGCGTTTATGTTGTATTTTCGTCAGCATATCCCTGTATCAACAGTCTCTCTTACGATACATGCAGTTTCCCGATTCCTGACGTCCAGGCTTGGCGTGTATGTCACATGACTAGCTGTTCCGGTTCATTCTGTTACTGAGGATGATGAACAGGCTATCGCAGTTGCAGTGTCGTCCTCGACGTTGCCTATCCCAACGTCCTCGGGTTATACAGCCATTGGACTTGGCGTGGCTTCTGTCCTATCGGTTGTGCTGAAATATAAGCTGGTGCCCACGAAATACCATGCATTCGTTCCGTGCGTGTCACTCCCAACGCGCGAGTTCGTATCGCTCACTCTGACTTTGGTCCAGAAACTTTAATGCGATGGGAATCGCCTTCATCATGAGTAGGCCTCCAAACCCTTTAATAAATGCGACACGTTGATCACTCACTCGGATGCACAGATGTGAGCACGTACCCGCTAGCGATGTTCTTTGGGTCAACCATTGCATTCTTTTGGAGAAGAGCGTGAGTCTGTGCTCGGAATGGCCTCGCTAGAAAGTATGTCCTGATGAGAAAAACCAGTTTCGCGCACAATTACCAGATGTATTGTTTTGCGATTGCGACGGGGTTCATTGCGGGAGAGGGTCTTGGCGGGATCGTTACCGCGATTCTGACGATTGCTGGTGTTTCGGGTGCAAAGTATGGGACGACGGTTGGTTGTCCAGGAGGGGTTTATTGTGGGTGAGGCAAGGAGAGGGGGGAACTCACGAATGGACATAAACGTTATGTACAAAGTTGTGCAACTCTGTATCACTCATGATTTGTATGCAGAACTCGAAGATGCATTGATCAGCCAGGGAAGACGAAACACGTCAATCGGGAGCCTCGTGAGTCAGTGACACGAATAAATAAAAATGGTACTATTGGTGGGAGCATGAACACGAGCAAGGCTGCAAAGGAGATTATGAGTTCTCCGTTGACGTTGCTAGTCGTTATCAGAGAACTCACAACTAACGGGTAATGAATACGTAGACGCTTTCGGAGCTGCCCTGAACCCGTCGCCGCCACTCCACCCATCTCCAATCCTCGCTTGGAAGATTGAAGTAACACTGATGACATTGATGACACAGGGCCGTCTTGTGTATCGCAATCCATGTCCGAAGGTGACAGGGGAATATTTTCTGGCGTGGCGTCGTGTGGTGTCTGGCTATCGCATGTAAACAGTGCTGTGACGAGACACAACCAACGTTGGCAGCTCAAAGTCTTTCTCTGAACGTTAGTAGCTGCCCTTGAAGACTTTTACCTATGTGCGTCCGTGTGAAGGGTCACTCTCTAATCCGAATGGCCAGGAGCCCTTTGTCAGATTATATGATAGCTCTTGCACCCAGTCGAACGTCTTTTTGCGCACGCTCCGAAGAAGTGCGATGGCTCACTCCGAGATATCTTCGCTGGGGCATGATGCAAGCACCCGAGTGAGCAACAAAGAAATGGTACTCATCATCACACCATCGATCAAGCCTCTAGCTCCGACATCCATGACCAAGTTGTCGAGCTCGTCCAGGAGGACTCTTGAAGTTCTTGGTGCCAGAGCCACAATCTGGTATTTATGTAAATCGAGCGGTCCGACTCGACCCGACTCGAAAGGCCGCCTAGGCCAAGAGAAAATGAACGTCGTGACGACGGAGGTTGAGGGATCTACTGCGCAGCCCCCTCAGGATGTTGAGCCACCACTCCGCAAGTTTCCAAACGCGATGGGTTCTTATAGTAGGGAAAGATCCGCAGGACAATGCGCTTGATCAAGCAGCCAAGACAGGATTGAAAGTGCGAGAGGTGAAACAAGCATAATCCTGCAGAGCGTCGTTTCCAAGTACATACGCAAACTCCAAACGAAAGCCAGGAATGTATGTACCTTGACGATCCGACGACAATGTTAATGACCTCACCCGGAAACGGCCCTTTTCGCTATCCACAAGTTTCTGCTCCAACTAAACAGTGCTGATGCCACTGCCCAAGCCTGATCACACCATAGGAACTTGAAAGGGCCCAAGTAACTTGAAAGAGTCGTGTTGACACTAACGTGATGTGATCTCGGCCGGTCCGTCGAGGATTATCCTTGTCCTATTATCATTGGCCGCAGAAAGTTCTCCCTTCATTGATGCACTCGACACAATCTTACATGCAAGCAAGCTACCACTGGCAGTGTGATACCACCAACTAAATGCCTATCGGCAGTCATACTCAGCACCATGATGAGGCCAGGATAGTACTTACAAACACTATCAGTGTCAATCAGACAGTCTTCATCCGGTTCAGACAGTTCTAAACACCAAAACCAACTTCAATTACGCCACAAAACAGGTATGATTTTAAGTGACAAGCCAAATGAGGTGAAACCATTCCACCCAACCCAACCGCCAACTTCTATCCAATTACCCCTCAAGCGTTGACGTTGATGGGGGTGCAAGCAATGTTCACGAGACCGTTCTAGAAATTTCCGTTCAGCAACTAACATCGCATCACATCAATTTCAAGAGAGGATACATACCATTTGGTTGTTATCACAGCAGGCAGTCTGTTGCGTGCAACTGGCACCCGTGCTTGTGCCAACGACAGTGATGGGGGAGCACTCAATACCAAGCAACACGTCAGCTGCGACACCTGCCACAACGCTGAGCAGGCTGTTCGCTTGAAGGAAAGGTTGCGCCTGTTGGACCTATAATAACAACGGAAAACTTGTCAGCTACAACCCAACACCAAAAGAACACAGAGCGAATTTACAGTCTGGACGCTGTTGCAGCACTGGAGGCTGTTATTATTGCCACAGTCGTTGCGTGCCTCAAGGTGACTAGCAGAGACAAGCAGAGCGAGGGGCAGAAGAGCGATGACACGAGCAAACATTGTCAAGGATAGAGAGCAGTAAACCGCTGAAGAGACTGGATGAGAGGAGTGGGTAGTAGACCTGCTGGTCAAGGTCGTTCTCCCCGGCTCTTTATACCTGGAGAAGAAGACCCCGTACGTGGATTACGTTCGTCGCAAGTCACAAAAATCACCCTCGGCTAGTTCGTGCTGTAAAAGCGACGACAATTGTATGGCGTCCAACGGGGATGCTCATGGCATCGCTCTGGAGTTGGTGGTCTGGGCCTGGCGGGACTCGGATAAGTAAGTATGGAAGGTTTTTTACGTCGGTTGGGTCGACACAACCCTGGACGATAGAATGCACGCATGTTATGGTCCGAAATTGATTTGGATTCTGAGAGCCGTGGGCCTGCGTACAATGTGTATTTCCTTGCCTATCCATGTGAGGTGACCTCCGCGAGCGTATGGAACACAGAGTTGAGACTCATCCATCCCAAGCCGTATACCAGGCTCCAGCCGCGTCTCTAGTGACCCGACCCTGCAAGAAATTAAGCAATATGAGAACGACAAAAAAAGCACTGCAGTGCAAAGTGTTGAAATTACGTTGTGGTTACTATGCACTTTGCGAGCCTAAGTGACTCCAAAAAGAGGGAATGTTCCTGTACTTGCCAAATGGGCGTTCAGGCTGGTGCTGCCAGGCTGGCTCACTTAACTTGTTGATGCCCATGCCAATCCTGAGCATCCCGAACGCCACATCAAAGTACATTTTGTGCAAGGCATGCGGCCGGCAGGACCTAAATGCATTGTTTTTCGGATCGCTTAGATGCTTACCAGCCACTGAGAGGGCTTTTGACAAAAATCTCGTATGTGTCGTCAAGCGATAATGTTACTCGTCTTCTTTGCAGATCTGATGGATTTATCTTTCGAATTTTTGTCTCCATGTAGACACATAGAAAATAATAACGTCAGAGTTGGCATCATATACCAATCCACAAACCTGAAGTACATAAATGCGCACTTTGTGTGGCTAAGCATCGCCTACCCTTTTTTAGAGTCGCTTATGAGCATTTTGGCCAATGGAAGACTCGTAAAATTGTCGTCGAATGGGTACGTTATCGTTCTTCAGATAGGGCCAGATCTGCCTCAAAAAAAAGTCCCATTTAACGACATGGAATGCATCAATAGTGCCGCGGCGATGATGCGGCTGGGATGGAAGGAGTACGGAATGACAGGTGCTCAGCTGCATCCACCTGTCATCAACGACCTCGAAGACAAGCACATGTCTCCAGCGCCATGTCGGAGAGCCAGTCGGGGGTAGAGATGCCAAGCTTGCTTGAATGTCGGAGGATTCTAGATGAGCATCAAATGAAGTAGATCACTGGAAAGATTTGTATAAATTGTATTGTTTGTCCCCCGCAATTGGGGTGCATATGAAGAACAACATGAATCGTTTGTAAGAAGCACGTACAAAAGGAAAAGGATCAACAGACACCTAGATCGCGACCCTGATGATAAGCCAGAGAGACGAGCGACGCCAAACAGCCTCAATGAAGGCACCGGCCCCCCGTCGCGAACACGCTTGGTGATGCGAGGAACATCAGAGGCACGACCGACACCTCGTAAGATGCCCATAAGAAGTGCAGTGATATATTGCGAACGACCGAGGAGGTGAGGGGAGGTCCGAGTAGACAGCAATGGGACCAGAGAGTGTAACTTGGCGAGTTTGCATTGAAAGTCCCCGTCGTCAAACACCTCCTTTGGCATCTCCTCTACAGTATCACTGCGTGGAGACACCTCGAAGGACTCAAACAGTGTACTGTTCTCCAGTTTCGTGAGGACAACCGCACCATTTTGAGTTCGGATGAAAAACACAAAAATATCTATAAATTGTCAGCACGGATCTATAGAGAACCTGCGAGCGTACCTCCTGTTTGCATTCCGCGTAGCTGGGAGATGACGAGGCTTCTGTCCAGGTATTCAGGCTCGGCAGAGGCTCACAGGTTGTCTAGCACTTTTGTGATTCGATACCACTGAGGCTCAGAAGCTCCGTCGACGTGTGGGCTATAAGCATGGGCAGCAGCGCACACCGCATGAGCTAGTGCAGGATCGTTCTCTAGGATATTGTCGGGAAGCCGGACAGGAAGAAGCACATGGGTAACAACGTGATGCAACGATGTAGAAGTATGAGCGAATGCCGGTGAGTTTGTCATTTCAAGATTGGGGTCAGCCTATCAGCGGTAGACAGGGTGGACATTGTAGTATGGAGGCATCCCACAGCCAAACCACAAACAACAGCAGTCCTAGTCAGCGCTTCAGTGTTTCCACAAGAATTGCATCACGTCCGTTGACAATATCCATCACGCGCTGAGGAAGCTTGACGGGGCCAGCACGGTCCACCACCGATAAGCGCGTGAGCCACTGGACGGTGTCAAGGCAGTGTCTGCGCGTAAGTCGTGACGGGTGCAAAGTATGGGACGACGGTTGGTTGTCCAGGAGAGGATGAGAGAGAAGGGGAGACTCATGAATGGACATGAACGTTATGTACAAATATTATGGGCTCACAGTGCCGATCGTGTGAGAAGCGGAAGTGTGACACGCAATCAAGACCGATCCCCTGTTCCACATGTTCAACCGCCTGAACCAAGTTCGCACTGCATTCGTTTCGTTCGCCACGAAATCGTTCTCTGTGACTGGCATTGACCCATCTCAATATCGCTCCGCAATGACTTCAGGTACTGATCACGACGCTCTGACATGTGTATGCAAGAAAAGCTCATACATGCATGCCCATGGGATATAGCATCACAGCAACCCGAAATTGCCACCTTTGCAGCGGGTTGTTTCTGGGGTGTGGAGCATATCTATTTGAAGCATTACCCGCCCTCTCAGAACAAGGGGATCTTGAAGACCGCGGTTGGATACACTGGGGGAAAGGTTTCGTCGGTCAACCCGGGCTATAGGGAAGTGTGTACTGGCGCGACGGAGCATGCAGAGGCGCTGAGGATCGAGTTTGATCCCTCCGTCGTCAGTTATGACGAGCTCGTTGGTGAGTGTATGCGACGATGGGTGTTGTCCATTTTCTAACAAAACCGGCGTATCTCAGAGTTCTTTTATCGTACGCATGATCCAACGACTGTGAACAGACAGGGAGCGGATACTGGTACCCGTACGTCGTGAGGATAGGTGATCGTATGACTCCTGATCGTCCGCTGTATGCGTGCAGAATATCGGTCTGCCATCTTTACTCACAGCCCCGAGCAAGCAAGCATCGCAAAGCGCGTCACGGAGGAAATCCAGGCTAAACATTTTACGCCCAAGGGAAAGAAGATCATCACGGAGATTCTCCAGGCTGGACCATGGTATGATGCAGAGGACTATCATCAACTGTACCTGTTCCAAAATCCACAGGGATACCAATGCCCTACTCACAGATTACATTGGTAATGATTGCATGGAGTTTGGCATGGTAAGAAAAAATGTATTTAAGTATGTAAATCCATGTGCTAGCAGTAGAAAATGCAAAGGTTCGACCACGAAAGAACGCCTCAGAGGAATGCGAGCCCGTCCCTTTGAAATGTAACAAGGAGAGTGGTGCCGAACGGGCGATGTCAATGCGAAACCCGTCGTTGGAAACGAAGGGTAGCTCAACTCTCTGCACCGTCGTTTCTCTTCATCGGCGTTTTTGATTGTGGAAGAATCAGAAGAATCAATAACTAGAAAATTTGGAAATTATATAGACAAAGTGTGGGAACAGATTACATGTACTCCCTATCCAGACGTGGTTTGAACTTGTGAATATTATAGATGCTAATGATCCCAAGACGACGGCGAGTTTCAAAGGTGTTGTTTCGACCCACAAGTGGTTTCCTGCCAAGTCCGTGCCTGTCGAATGGCAGAAACGCTCGTGTCCAGACACCGTTGCAATGGCTTTGCGAGCGACTCCGAGGCCTTTGAGACCCTGCCGTGTGTTTTAGCCCGCCAAGTCATCGAATTCGAATTTCTACATTTGCTCCACATCTGCTTACATAACTGGGAATAGGCTCTCATAGAAGCCACGACTATGAGAATGACGCTTGCCTACTACTTCCATCGACATGCCCGCAGCCCACAAAGTACCAGAAAACCACCCAGTACACACCTTTCTCGTTAACTGCGACTCCAAGACAGAGTTATATGTCACCCACATCGACTGTACCAATCTATCCACCCGAAAGTACGTCAAGCATCTGCGTTCGCTGAGATTCCATGACTGACGTGTCCGGACATCCAAGACGCCACTTTCTGATGCTAGTGGGCATGAACCTGGCCTGGTCCTGTCTCCTCATAAGACGGATATATCGCGGCGTGTCCCGTTACGGGATGTGGTTTGCCATTGGTAAACTGGTACCGAAGTGGTCCTCGACTGCGCCGGACTTCCACATGGCGCTCCTCGGTAATATCGTCTTGGACTTCTTTATCTTCGTGATCCTCGTTCCTATGATACGTGATTTTATCAGTGGTGTCGCCACTCTGCGTTTCCGCCATGGATTCCCTCAGGAAGAAATTGTTTTCCGTAAACTCAACGACTCTACCATGACAAATATGGCCTTGGAAGCCCCGGAGAAGAGGGATGCTACCATGAAGGATCTCCTTCGCCGTGCCGTCGACCCCGAGGAGATGAAGCACGCAACTTTTGATTTACCATGGGAAGAATGGGCGTATGACTACAAAGCTATGGCCGCCGCATGCGAACTGGACAAGAAGGGCGTCATCAACGCGAAGACATGGGAAGTCTGCGTGTGGATGAAGATGAAAGACGGTTGGACTGCCGTTGACCAGGGAAAGGAGGACGATATGCAAAATCAGCTTGGCATGATGGAAAAAATGAGGGTATGATCGTCGGCGGGGTACGGTCGAGTTTTCGTTCATGGTTTATGCGACAGGATCATTTGCGTGCCATGGGCAAGATGCACGTTTTCCGCCAGATGATGGAAGTCATCGAGGTGAAAACGATATCAAAGGACGGTGCACCGCTACCGGTGTCAGAGGACGTTGATGCGATCATAGCGGACATCTTCAAACGAAACGATGTAGATTTCGAGAAGCTGACGAAGGAGCTGGCCAAAGATGCTCCGCGTTCTGCACGGTTCGCCAATAGCTCGAAGAAGCATGATTGATGGGAACGTAGTACGTGCAGGGCAACAAGTTGTTTACATAGCAACCCGACTCACTCTTCGCCCGCCCGGTGATCGTACCTAGAAACCATTAATGTTACCGTTTGCGCTCGGTGTTCTGTGAAGTATAGACTCCAGCTCATCGTGACCTCGTCGGGCCGACACTCCCATGCTGTTAACCACGGTCTTGCGTTGAATGGCTCGAGGTGTGCTCCAACAATATTGGTCTGCCCTGATACCTTGTGACTGTTCATGTTATCTCCCAGCTATCTTATTAGCTCCGGTTGATCTAGTCCTCTCCCACGGTGACATGGGTAGACGCATCCGAATGCCGTTATCTGGGCTTCTTTGTATCAAGAATCACCCACTTATAAGGAGGTATATCGTGCCGGAAAGTTCAGAGCACCCCACCATGACCATGCTTCGCGTTCCTTCTAAAGGTGCTTCGTCGGACACTCAGGGAGAGAAGCAGACACATTTACACGAGGACCATGTACACGCATTGTCGACCAGGGAGGTAGACACTGGTGCAGAGATTGTCGCTGGTTTGTCAGCCGAGTTGGATCCCGCTGAATCGGCACGCGTTAGGTCTGCAACAACAGATTACATCGTTACCTTCCGCTTACTTGGAGCGCATTCAGGAAGAAGATTGATTATCACATCCTCCCAATGATGTGCAGTGAGTTCTGACTCTGTCTTTCATAGTGATCAAGTTATGCTCCAACCGGGGGTTTGTTGTGCAGCGCTTTACTGGTGAGCAGAGGCGGTTTATTTAACGACTGCTTGTATTGTCCATTCATTGTTGGGATGCAGGATCCAGTTTATGGATAAAACCACACTTGGTAGTGCTGCGATTCTTGGCATAGAGTGAGGTTTTTCATGACATGGGAACGCGGCATATCTTCTGACAAGGCACAGCCAAGGCGCGCATCTATCAACCAATCAGTAAGTGCTTATGGCCACATCAGAACTTCTTTATCCCCCTCAGGTGGCTCTAATGCGGAGTTTCAGATATAATTGGTACTGCTACAACTACCCCCAGGTGATCACTTTCATGTGTCTGATGTCTCGTCGTCCCCAGGCTCGGAACGATATTTTATATCAGTTACTTCGTCTTTGAATATCCTCAGAACCTTGCTCTCCAGCGGTTCCCCGTTGGCAGATGGATGAGGCACGTATCGCGACCATGCAGCCGCGTTGTCCAACACTCACCCTGCATTTAGCATTAATATCTTCGTCTGGGGCATTTCATTGATCTGTCAAGCTGCCTGCACCAACTTTGCGGAACTCCTTGTGTGCAGAATCTTCCTAGGCATGTGTGAGGGTTCCATCACGGCGGGGTTCATGATTGTTAGTTCCATGTTCTACACGCGCAAAGAACAGACGTTGCGGTTTGGGTATTGGTGTGAGTACGCCTCGTCTTTAGGTGTTGTTTATGCTAATAGGTAGCTAGTTTTGATGAACGGGACAGGCAAGTCGACTGAACCCCGGTGGGTAGCAGGCAACGCTGACTCTTACGACAGCCCAAATCATCTCTGGTTTTATCAGCTTTGGATCTCTGCACATTCAAACTACTGGATTTGCTCCCTGGCAGTGGTGAGCGTCTTAGCTACTGCGAGATGATTTGGGAATACTAATTGCCTGCAAGGTTGATGGTCATCACTGGGGCCATAACGCTCACTATAGCAGTAGTCTACTGGTATTGTGGAGTCCTTACCTCGTGACCTCGACTGACAGTGTATTCTACAGGTTCTTCTTTCCCGATTCTCCTACCAATGCATGGTTCCTTACACCGAGTGAGCGTGCGACGGCAGTCCAGCGCCTGAAGGTGGGAGACTCGTAAAAGATGTACCTACCACTACTCGTGTATTGACGGAATTCTCTAGGGAAACCAAACTGGTGTGGAGAACAAACACTTCAAAAAGGAACAGTGCGTCTTCATACATTCACCTTCTTCTTTTGGTATTGACAGGCGAACGCAGGATGATAGAAGCACTCTTGGACCCAAAGACATGGCTCTTTGCACTCTTTTCCGCTTTGGACAATGTACCCAACTCTCTCACGAACCAACGCCAGATCATCGTTTCATCGTTTGGTTTTACCTACCTGGACACGACGCTTCTTGGTTGTGTTGATGGGTTCATCGAGATCATGACCATCTGGACAGGAGTGACCCTCGCGTCTAGGATTCCGAATGGTCGTGCCTACATTGGCGTGATATACTTCATTCCATCCCTCATCGGGGTATTGATGATCGAGTTCTTACCGTGGACCAATCAAATTGGGCTACTTTTTGGGATCTGGCTCGTCGATATCAGTGTCACCGGATTCGTCTTGTCCTTGTCCTGGTTGACGAGTGTAACGGCGGGACACACCAAAAGGGTTCGTTCGTCCAGCTTCCGTCGTATCCTTTCATCCTTCTCAAAAGGGCGTGTATGACGTAGGTCACGACAAACGCCATCATGCTCAGCGCCTACTGCATCGGAAACGCAGCGGGCCCATTTATGTGGCAATCGCAGTATAAGCCAAGGTACGTTCCTTCCTTACCGACCTCATTGTTTGCTTTCCTGACTCGCGCGCTACGATGGGGTTGAATTGCGTCCACTGCAGGAACCATATCCCGTGGATCGTCATTGGTATCTGTTACCTCACCTGCCCGTTGTTGTTGTTGGTCATCCGTTGGTTGTTGGCGCGGGAAAACGCACGACGGGATGCTGAACCGATCGAGGAAGAAGAAGAGTTCTTTGTGGAGAAGGAATCGGAGGACGGGACGCGTGTACAGGTCAAGGTGGACAAGGTACGACGTTTTTGTCGTCCCGCTCAGGCTATCGTTTTGTCTTTTTCTTTTTTTTTTCGATGTCGATGTGGGGTTAGACCGGATATTGACGGTGGTTCCCGACAGGCATTCATGGATTTGACGGACCGGCAGAACCGTGATTTCAGATATGTGCTTTGAGGTAAAGAATGTACGCCGACGCTGATAACGTGGCGGTCGGGGCCTGGATGCGTAGGTTTTTGCAATGGCGACATGTCGAACGTGGATATTGATTGTATATCATGCTTGAATCTCCTGACGAGTCTCATGCACCATGATTGATTTTTCAGATTCTCTCGTTCGCTTGGACAAGTTTCGTGAATGGGGCAATAAGCCAAGAGCTATTGAACACCGCTTTTATCAAGCCCTCGGGTTGTTTTTGGACGACATACCTCTTGAGATTCGCAGATCGGTATTGATGTCAGAAAACACACGACGCACACAATCTTGTTTCCGAGATGCCAGCATGTTTGAAAGCATTGCGTTGAACTACGCAAATCTAACCGTCGAACAAATGCATGAAGACGAGGGCTTGCGATGGCTCGAGCCGGAGCCGACTTCTAGTAGGCAAACTCAACGCAGCAAGTCTCTCCGCCTTTGCAAGCGCGTCCATCGATGATCCACGTGGAGTTCGTTCTGGGCTCCGTCGGGTCACCTCTCGGCAAACCGTAATAGGTAAGAATGCCAAGCGGTACGTTCCGTTGGGTTGAGTGATCTTGATCCAGCACTCCCACAAGAAAGGCGGAAGGATGTACGCAAGAAGGGTAGCCCTTGTGAGGCCACTCTTTTGTGATCATGCTATGTAAATCATGAGGAGCATGTTTCGTGCGGAAGACGACAAGGAGGCCGATCTTGCCTCGGTGAACCTATCATGGGGAGGGTCAGTGGATTCTGTGTGTCATCGATTAGACGTTATCGTCCGAGTCGCTGTCAAGTTCATTTTGACTTATAAGCGCGCTGGTTCGTCCGAACTGACAGGTCAGACTCTTTATGTAAGTTCCACCACCTCGTGGCAGGTTCGTATGAAATGAATGAGCGACATGTTGAACAGTAATCATGTCTACTTGTGCCCCGCCATCAGCGGAGCGACGTCGACGGTACGCTTGTCGGCCGACAAGTCTACGGTCGATTGTATCGGTATGTATCCGATACTCGTCCTTTCAATAGAAAAAAAGTCATCCGTGTCGTCTCGGGAAAAACGTACCCACTGGTAGTGTACTAGTACCTACTTTACCATGGAATCCGAGTGTGACTTGCAGGATTGACATGTTTGTGTTCTGTGACATATATTTACTCCCTGTCTGATTCCCGACTTTGAAGGCGATGCCTATCGCCCTTTGCTGGCAGTGCAACCAAGGGGACATGAAGCGGCGATACTGGACCTTTTTGGTCTAAACTACTATCAATTATGAAACGTGCCTCGTTGAAGGACCTTAAAACCAATCGATTTGGCGTTAGGCTCCACCCATTATACCCTACAAGATGGCCACGCAAGCAAGGTCAGTTTCCTCACATTCTCCGTGAAGTCTCAGAGATCCTCATGTAGTCAAAGTGTCGAAGGCGTGTTTGCAGTGTCGCAAAAGATTGGCCTCACAAAGGCAACTTTTTTTGCGTACATCCTTCCGCCTTTTGTGTGCCAGTACTTGATGGGAGTGCTGGTTCAACTCGACGGAACGCGTTTCTATCGTCTCGCGTTCTTGCCTGTCATCGTGTGGCTTTCTTGGCGCGGTGTATCCATCGACATGTCGGGAGGCGATCCCAAACAGGCCCAGATAAACACCGTGCTCATGGTGAGTACACTGATCTGGCGTTGTTTGCCATTGACGTAGTCCATTCCAGTCTCATATGTACAGTATTTCGATGCATTGCACAATTTGGGCTGTTGCCCAAGAGCGTTTTCGCCGTCAAAGTCCTTCGAAGAAACCAAACGAGTCTGATCCGGAGAGCATCTACACAGCGTTCTGGAATGCCTGGGACTTGATGTTTAACATGCGAGGCATCGGATGGAACTGGTCGCGCGGACTCATCCTCCCCAAGCCCGCCTTTGAAACGGATTCTCGAGTGGTCTTCGTGCTATGGTCGGCGGCCCGATTGGCCTTTTCCGTCTTGATTTTCGACACATGCCTTCAGAGCATCCGCATGTTGTCTCCCGAAACGTTTGGCTCACTCGATGGTGGCTCTCTGTTTGACCACACCCTCCCGCCCCTCCTGGAGCTCTTGCGAGCTGTGTTTGCGTCTTTCTTGACAGTCTGCATGGCATACTCTGCGATACAATGGAGCTACCAAATTCTAGCGATCGTATGCATCATCCTGTTCCAGCAACGTCCCTCTCAATGGCCACCCCTTTTCGACGATCCATGGTTGTCGACTTCCTTGAGCGAATTTTGGGGCCGTCGATGGCATCAGATGATGCGTGGACTGCTCGTGACGCTCGGTCTTCGGCCATTCGGTTTCCTGTTTGGCCGGCTTGGAGGCCTGTTCGGAGCCTTCCTCGTCTCTGGCATTTTTCACGACATCGAGCTCCGGGCGTTTGGACGAGGCGGAAACTCGGTTGTCGTTATCGGTTTCTGGGTGATGAACAGTGTTGGGGTTATGTTGGAGCGGATGTGGAAAGCAGCGACGGGGAGACGGGTTGGCGGGGTCTGGGGTTGGATGTGGACGTTTGGGTGGCTGGCACTGTGGGGGGTTTGGGTGGTGGATGAGTGGGCCAAGGTGGGGCGGTTTGGGGCGTTGAGTTTGCCTGGTGAGATTGAGCCGTCGGTTGTGCTGGTGAAGCTAGTTCGGGGATGGTTGTGATATACTTCGACCAAACCAAAATGAATGTAATGTAGACGGACGCGTCTTGTGCAACACGACTTTGTGGTGAAATGCAAACGAGTTTTCCTCACACATCAAGTCTTATTTAAACTCTTTCTGTTCGCATGGCAAACCCGACTTTTCTTCCGACCCTCCCTCAGTCCGATGTACTCCAAGCCGCTCAGGTACCTGCACCAGAATCCGATCTGCAGAATTGACCCCATCCAGCTCTTCCTAGCTCATACAACAGGCCTATTCCCCCGCCAGCGCCGGCTCTTCAGACACCCAACGTCGTCTTCAACAGGAACTCTTCGACATTCAGAAACGATACGAGGCTTGGGGTTTGGTCATTCCCTTTCTGAACCACGACGACGCCAATGTCCAGTTCTTTGGCGCGCATACTGTCCAAGTCAAAATCGCCAGGGATTGGTGCGCCACTGATCACGCACCCCGACGTCTTCGACTGACACGCACGCTAGGGACACCTTTCCGGTGGACAACGCCACTTCCCTACGCGATTTGGTGCTCCAACTCACATCCCATGCGATCGTGTCGGGAAAGAGCAAAATCATCCTTCGCAAGCTATTCGTTGCGGTAACTTGGCTAGGGTTCGACGTTGCGCTCATCCGTCTGACGAGCGCTGTTAGATCACGTCGTTGGCATTGAAAATCGCCCCGGGTTCGCCTTCAATATGGCCAGATTGGATAGTGTCGAGCATCGAATTCTTGTCTAGCCGCGGAACTCCTACGGAGATTTTGCTTGATTTCCTATCCATCGTTGCAGAGGAAGTCGAGACAGCTGATTTGATTGGCCCGAGCAAGTAGGCATCTCACCGCTTCTTTCTCCACGCATCCCAGACCAACGTCCGAATCAGGATGCAGATACAACAGACTCTCCTCGACGCGGCCCCACTCGTCGTACGAGCCGTAGTCGCGATAATCACCCAACCCCGCAGTCAAATGCGCGTTCGTGAGCTAGACTCGGCACTCAAATGTCTACAAGCGTGGATGTCCGTACTTCGTGGAAAGTACGTGTCGCACGTCATGCATTGGGAACCTCGTTGACTGACGGGTGAGATTCGTGACAGCGATATCACTCCATTGATCCCAATGTTAATCTCATTACTGAGCCCTCCGTCCCCGGAGACTGATATTGACCACGAAATTTTCTCTCCGGCCTCGGATGCGCTGCAAGAAATCATGACACGTTCCTCGTTGGCTGGTGGTGCGGGCGTCATGACGCTCACGCTTCCGCTGCTCGTTTGGGTTGACACATGGGGTCCTCGGATTCTTCAGTCCGGTACATCATGTGCGTTGCTCGTCCTCCTTGATACCATATGCGACATCTTAATGTCGAACTGCAGCCGGAGAAGCCTCAGAGCTCTCTCACTCTCTGTGCAAGCTCATTGTAACCCTCGGCGATCACTCAAATACATACTTTGCTACCAATATCACCTCACAACAGCCGGTAGCAGGTTCACCGCATACACGATCGCAGCTCATACAAGGTTTCCTTCGACTGCTACTCGGTTACACTGCTTTACCTGGTTACTTTGGTGTAGACGAAGAGGAGAGTGAGATGACGCTCGGGTTTTGGTATCTCTTCCAAGAATCGCTCTGGAGTGCGGAGTATGATGAAAGGGATGATGAGACGGGTAGCGTGCCACCTGCGGATGTGGAAGAAAGCAATTGGCTGGCGTTAGTGAATGCTGTGTATGTTGAGCTTGTGAAGATCTTGAGGAGCAAGGTTGCCTGGCCGCCTCCGAGTATATTGGGTGGGTGGCCGAAAGGTGGGTTGTTTGAGACCGGGATGCAGGACTCACGCTGACGTTTGGTTCAATACGGGATAGATCAGGTAGACAAGTTTCAGGTGTCGGTGGTGTTTTCTCCCTTTCAGAAACAAGCCTGCTCACGGATTTCAGTTACCGGAGGGATGTGGGCGATACGCTCATCAACGCGTATGTTTTCAGTATTGACACCGCCGGTCGACAAAGTTGACAGTTCCCAGATATTATATCCTCCGCAATGCCATGATGGGCTATTACTTGAATGATATCCAAGAACGTCTCGCAAACAGACCCGAATCCAGTGGATGGGAGGTAGGAAGTTTCGTTAATTTCTCATCCGGTTAAAATTCATTTATGATTCTCTTAGGACATAGAAGCCACCTTGCATTGTATCATGTCTGTTCAGGAGGCAGTCCCTCTCGAGGACAATCAATTCATTGCTCGATTGTTTGGACCGGATGTACTCGGACGCCTACCAACCACCGGTCAAGACAGGATACGACGTACTACGCTTAGCCTCACCGGTGAGCCACGTTTCGAGTTTGTGCCATGAGACGGGACTGATGAAAGCACGTATTCCGTGCAAAGGTACGTACGCATCATGGTTCACCACTCAGTCTATCACGAGCACGTCTACGTCATCACCCTCTCTTCTCATGAACGCTATTTCGTACGTCGTTGCCGCTTTACCCGAGCCATTGCTCTGTCTGCCGGCTGCAAATGCGCTCCGGGATCTGTGTGATGCCAATCGAACCGCCCTAGCACCGCACATAGGGGCATTTGCAGAATTGCATGCTGGGTTGACTGGCATTCCCGTGAGTGGTTCTACATATTTTCATCTATCTTCTCAGTGTTCGCACCTCAGGAAACGGAGAAAAGCAAGGTTTTGCAGTCGATAGCGAGTGTCATTCAGGCACTGCCGCCTGAAGAAGAGATCCCACCCGTGCTCGCCATCGTGTGCCCTGTTGTCGAGAAGCTCGAACAAGCTTTGCGATCTTCGTCGCGGGTATGTATTCTCGACGCTTCGTTCGTGACGTTACCTAATTCCTCGCTAGCTTCCCGAAGAAGCGCGTGCTGTGGCAATCGTTCAACTCCAAACACTGTCGGGAGTAGCAAAGGGGCTTACCCGCACCGCAGATTCGTTGCTTATCATCGATGAAACGCCTGCAGAACGGGCAGAAGCGGAGCGTTTGCGGCGGGCTCGTGATGATTACAGGA
>QFEF01000330.1:0-17842 GCA_003316035.1 Neoboletus subvelutipes
CAATTTCATGTTTCACTAGCAGCTACGAACAAAGTGCAATTATGGTCGTGCAGATCATTGAGGATGCAGCGTAGGATTCAGAACTCACCATGTTCGGAACGCCATTCGAGATCCGGTAGGAATGCTTGCAATTCGGACATCATCGCCCCTTTGACGATGTGGATCTACTTGTCGTGAGCAACATTGTAAGCAATCATAGGACGAATCGAAAAAAAGAAGTGGTAGAGCATCTCGAGCAGGGCGTGAGGTAGTTTTCTAAGAATTCGTCATCCGTCATGTCTGGCTGCTCGAACGCTAGAGGCGCGTCTCGGATCCCCTGCCGTATCCATTTCAGAATGTTTTCCTTGGACAGAGACATACGAGCACTTGCTAAAGTGGCTGCATCCACGAGGCTACGCTATTCGAGTCTCGGAAGGACGTTTTTTGATGAAATTGGGATTGAATATTTGAACTGTTGGCCCGTTCACGTAGTTCAATTTGGATGTTACCGTGGGAGTTGCTTTTTCCGATATTCGTGGACTCGGTCGTGTATTGAACCCGTACCACCTGCCGCTGTCGGTCTTGCGTGCCCGTTGTGCTCGCATCTGTTCTTGCGAGCGACATGCCACAAACAGCGCGCTCCCTTCCCCCGAAGATCGCTCTTTTGTTCGAGACGCTCTCGCTATCCTGACAGTCATTCACGGTTGAGAAGCGTCGACGCACTCCTCTCCCTGCCGCCCAAGTAGGGGTAACACCGTCGCGTGAAACGTCGACACCGTATCCATACCTACAAACACCGTACTCGCCAAGGGTACGGGTACACACCGATCCGTCGTGAAGGCAGTCTATTGAAAACACCCCACTCTGAAGGAAATTCAGGCCCTCTGATGACTCGAACATTCAATCATTCAATATTCAACGACTCTGCTCACTGGTCAACACCTGCCCAGACTCAGAACCTCGGCTAAGTTGGCACATGCTAGACAGACAGCTTGCTTAGCGAGGGGGCAGGGCTGACTGAGTGCGCTCGAGTCAGCGCAGTCACTGATTCGCGTAAATTGACCGTGATCAGCTTGGACCCGAGCGGTACGGAATTCGCCTCGAGTCTCTGACGGATCAGAAGGATTGGAGGCGCAACAACAGGGCCATCTTAGCTCATTAATATGCTCAGGTCGGCCCACTACTTGTGGAGGTCTTCTCAATGTCTTTGGACGCTGAACACGACCTTGCTCACTCACGGTCAGATGGACTCCTCGAGGCCAAGATAGCAGCCCAGTAGTATGGACCGAGCGGGAAGGACGGACACTCCAAAACAGCAAAGCTACCGCCAAACTATCTCCTGGCAGATGGCAAATTAAACCACACGCCGAATTCACCCACTATGTCGTGGACTCCCTGCCGAACAGTTCATAATTTACTCATCGAAAGTCTCCCCAAGCGGCATGTGGGCTCATCAGATCGGCGTAGCTATCTCCCTGCGTTCCGTTCCTAGCCGTACGCCACTGTCACCTACGCCATACGCACTAGGCACAACATGTCAAATTCCGATGATTATGGCAAAGTGGTCACGAACTACCTCCAGTGCGCAGCATTATGGCGACTAGTGGCATTGTGCTACAGGGCACACCCGTCGGTCGACTACCGAGATGTTCGGAGACCCCCCAAAATGCCAGCTAAACCCTTTCTTTCCTCCAACGTCACGCACGTAAACCTTCCTTCCTGCATCGAGAACAGTCCCAGGCTGAGATGAGGATGTGATTCCGAAACGTTTTGCAACTGTGGCCAAGTGACAGTGCATGGCTGATTCATTATTTGGTCGGAGCGATAGGACATCTCAAACCAGATCAGCCACGCGCCGTTGCTGTTATCAGCGTTCTGACCATATAAAAGCTTGTTTGAACTCCAGGACATGGCATTGGTCGTACTTTCCGGAACAACTGCTCTGTCGGGTTGCAGTCATGGGGATTCAAGTCCTTGACGTCTCCCTTTCAGGTCTGGCATTGGATCTCATTAGGCGATTTTTCTGGAGGAAGAGGAATCCACTCCCACCTGGGCCTTCTGGGTGGCCGCTCATCGGAAATCTGCTCGACTTTCCGAAAGATGCACCGTATAAAACGCTGGGGGGTATGCGTGGAAATTATGGCAAGTGCATGCACGCTTCACACAAACCACATAGATCACTCATTCTACACTAGGCCCTATCATCTCCCTCATCTTGGTGGGTACGCGATACGTTGTTCTGAATTCCCTCAAGGTGGCGAGAGACCTACTGGAGAAGAAGAGTGCCATCACGTCTAACAGGCCACACCTTACGATGGCCTGTGACCTCATCGGTTGGGGTGATATGGTGGTTTTTGTACAATATGGCGACGTGCATCGAAAACATCGCAAGTTCTTTCATCAGCAGATTGGCACCAAGAGTAGCCTAGAGGCGTTCTACCCTGTCGCAGAAGCGGAAGTGAAACGGTTCCTACACAGTGTATTGAAGAACCCTGACGATCTGATTGCCCACTGTCGCAGGTGTGGCGCCGATCGATTTCCAGATGACCGTGCTAATGTGTCATATGTTGTGCAGAATGGGCGGCGCGGTGATCTTGGGGATCTCGCATGGTTACACCGTCAAGGAAAATGGTGACCCGCTCGTAGAGATGGCCAAAAAAGCTATGCACAACTTCTCGCTGGTCACGATGCCAGGGCAGTTTCTAGTCGACGTCCTTCCGATCTGTACGTTGTACAATTCTTTTCGATCCATTTTCAGTTGTTTGAAGGGTTCGACTAGTGCGATACTTGCCAGAGTGGTGCCCTGAAGGTGGCTTCCATAAAGATGCAAAGTGGCGAAGGAAGCAGGGGGCACGCCACACGAATTTGTGTTGGAGCACCTGGTGTCCTTGTCCGTGGCGCTAGCAAGCTGATGTCGATATAGGCAAAGGGGGATGCTGCGCCATCGTTCACGTCACGGCTACTTCAGGAAGGTGTTACTCCTGAGGATGAAGAGATTTTGAAATGGGCTGCTTTTTCCATGTACCTGGGTATGGTATCGGGATATCGCTGTCGAGATGGTTGGACTTACATCAATCGCAATTCTATGACTTATCAGGTGGATCAGAAACCGTGAGCTGGATTTTTTTTTCGTCTACAAGACCACGATACTGAAACGCGTGGTAACAGACACCGTCTATACTATCTGCATTTTTCCTTGCTATGACAATATACCCAGACATCCTCAAAAAGCACAGGCGGAAATAGATGCTGTCGTCGGAAACGAGAGACTTCCGACCTTTGAGGATCGTCATGCGCTTCCGTACGTGAATGCGATATGTATGGAAATTCTTCGGTGGCACGTAGTGGCTACAAATGGTGCGTATCTACTATCTTCGCGCATGTGCATATCTGGTCTGACTTGGAGTGCACTTATGTGACGCTAGCGATCCATGTCACCACACAGGATACCATCTACGAGGGGTGTTTAATCCCAAAAGGGGCGCATCTTCTCGTCAACTTTTGGTTTTTGACCTGTCGAGAGTGACTTTGATTTGAGACCTCACTGAAATACTTTGTGTAGGTTTATCCTATCCGGCCCAAAGACATATCCTAGTCCAGATGTATTCGACCCGGAGAGGTTCCTCGGCGAGGATCAGCAGCTCGACCCGCGTGAGGTGTGTTTCGGGTACGGAAGGCGTTCGTGTCCGGGCGCGAACTTGGCCGAGTTGACAATCTTTACGACGGTCGCGATGGCGCTGGCGACGTTAGCTGCATCGAGAATGGTGTGGAATGCGTCCCGAGGTACGACGTCACGGAGGGTACCATGCGGTGGGCTTACCAAGTTGTTTCCGGCGTGGATTTACTGACTGTTTTTACAGTCATGTCAAGCCATTCAAGTGTAGGATCGTACGACGATTGAAGAAGGCGGAGGATCTTCTCCAGGATTGATCCGAGTCAAGGGTTCGGTGGGCACGAAGGAGGGTTCGGTTTAGACTTATAGAGTATACATTATTTATTCTAAGCTATGAACTTCCTCAGTTCCATTTAGACTGTATAAGGAGGTTGTAGACCCTAATACATGTGCTTGTAATCGCGTCAGGGCTGCCAGGGGCACACTCTGCCCATCGCAAATGCTTTCTCGATCTCGTCCTTCACCTTGCTGTATCGACTTTTGGTCTTCGAAAACAACGGGACTCGAGTGCTGGAGCCACTGGAAGAGGTGGATCGTGTTCGTCTTGGGTTGCATCACGATCTTGCGGCGTGGACTGAGTCCGGGCATCCTCGCGTCCACGTCGAGCGAGCTTCGAAGCTAGATGTACGCAAGGAAATGGGTGTTCACGACGGCTGATTTACAAAGTTGGATGTCATGCGGAGCGTACGCTTTCCCAGGATAGTTGTACAGGAAATCGGCGACGACCGTATCGAGCAGAGCGTCCCCAAGAAGTTCCATGCGTTCATATGGCACCGTCCGATCGTCGTACTGATAGCTCGCATGCGTGAGTGACTCGACAAAACAACGGCTTTCGCCGAAACGTGTATCCCAATATGCGTTCCACGTTGTTCAACTGCGTCGAAACCTCGCCGGTGTGCTCCACGCGCAATACCATCTCAACACATTCTGGGAAGGTGTGCTATTCGAGTCCCAAACCGAACGCTTGACACACGACACGCCAAGATCAAACCCGCCGTCGAGGTATGCAGTACCAATCAGAGACTCGGCGACATCTGCCAACATCTTCGTCGACAGTTCCTCAACCTCCCTGCGTGACTTGCCCCCTCTAACCACTGGCTCGTCGTCGGTTTCTTCGAAAGGGTCTCCAGGGCAATGATGCGCTTCTCTGATGCAGAGAGGTATAGTGGCTTGAATCGCCTAGGCAAGAAACATGTACAGGTGATCCACCGAAAAATGGAGCGCCGAATGGCTTCTTTTGCAAGATGGGAGTTTGCTACGGCGTGGTATCTGCGCCTTGTGAAATATCTCTCGTGCCACAATGGATGGGCAGCCATCAGGTTCACGGCAACGACAGATTCAAGCACGGCATCCCCGAGCGACTCGAGGCGTTCGTAATTGGTTGTGTCCTCGGCGGCGGGAGTCGTCAATGGAGTCGTGAGGAATGGAGAGGGTATCTCTGCAAGAGGAACGCGGGGGAAGAGGTTGTTTCTAAAAAACCTGATAATCATGGCCGTCTCGAGGCGACAAAGGATCGAAGGGATAATTGTCAAATATTCACATTCCGTCAGAGACAGAAGCTCAAAGTAAGAGTATCTGGCGAGGAAGAACGGCTTGGGAGCTGCATTGGAAACTGAAAGAGGGAGTAAGAAATTTGATCTCTTTGGGAGAGGCTGGACCAGGAGGAGAGGGTATGTCACCCGAACTTCCTCAAATCACGAGAGTACTTTGGGCGAGCGCATATCGCTTCCTCCGCTTCCTCCGTCAGTCTCTCGTGATGCTAACCAACGAAACAATGGAGTTTTCCGAAGGACCGGCCGTCACGAACCCAAGTGAGGTCCGTTGGGTATCCGTGCTCCGAAGCAAACGCCCGCGCATTGGCGGAATGGCCTCTCCGAGTCCGCCTGCTCTTCGAACTTCATCGCCCAACCACGTCGGGGCAACCATGTTTCAGCACCTGGGTCCGCGTTTATGATAAATAAGCACAAAGTTGAGACGCGGCCATTGCATTCGTGAGCCAAAATTACTCCAAATTAGCCTTGTGTGTTCTATTGGGCTGCCGTCAGATCTTCTTGAGACAAGCGGACCACTTCTCCGGGACCAAGTGTGACTCCAACGGTCAACCCTACGCCCGCGTGGATGATGCAAAATCGGCAGCTCATCCGCGCCGAGTGCAGGAATCTTGATGCACGTCAAGGGCGTCAGCGAAGGCCGTCAACCGTAATTTCCGTTGACCACCAATTTTCCTCCTCGCTCGAAGGCAGCCACGGATTCATCTGGCTCATCACGGAAGCCGTCCCGTCACGCTTCTCGATGTCTTTCAACATACTGTATCCTCCACCTGCTCTTCCAGTTGCAGTTGAAACGACGCTCGTCAGGGGAAGCAGGTGATTGTTAAGTAGCCCAGCTTTGTAAAGCTCGAGATAGGCTTTAAACGCAACGTGCTGGTATGCAGACTACTTCGAGGGGTGTTTTCGCTCGACGGTGCAGACGCGAAGTTCGGGCGGCAAAACCTTGGGCAGGGTCAGCGTACAACCAAAAGGTACCCGGTATGCTGGGACGTCTGGCTGTTCATCATCGAGAGTATGCCAACCGGCAAGTGAATCAAGAGGATCGATATCGTAGATTGCGACATGGCTGGTATGCCTAGAGTTCAGGAGGACAACACATAAATGGTTAAGGTGCGAAACAGCTGCCTGGAGAGTGAACAATGCCCTGTAGACATTCTCGTGAACAAAGCGATCTTGAGTAACGTTAATCACTTACCCTGTGGACTCGACTTGTATGGTCAAACTCATCGTCAGTTTCCGAGGGTAGCGACGGTGGTCTCTTGACAGCCTTCCAACCATGTCTCTCTCTAGCTGTTCAAACCGCGCGATACGAGCGTTATCGATACCCCCACGCTCGAACATGAGGACAAAGGAGCTACGTTTCCTCCTGGTGCGACCCCGGTTCTGTGGGACGTCCCAGCAAATGACGTTTCCACATGTTTGGATATCTAAACCTTCCTCCGCGACCGCGGTAGCAACGACCAGGTTCTTTTCTCCGGAGCTAAAGTCTTCTAGCGTTTCAGCCTGTGGTTGGCGTAAGCTCTTCTGCGTGATATCCAAGAAAGCAGTGCGATAGGAGCTCTCCGACGAACCAAGAAGGCACCCTACTCTGAATGACTCCCGATCCCTCATTCGAGGGTGATGTTCGAGAACCACAGCCAGTGGAGCACTACATCTCTCCTCATGACGAACACGATCCCGCTAACGATTCATTAAAAGATTCGGCCCGTTCTTTTGGCTTCTGCAGTGAGTTTGAAATCACCAGTCGCCATGAAGACGCGAACGCCGGCCCGCCTGATCGCCCCAATTACAGCCGACACGTCTTCACGAGGGAGGATCAAGCTCACGAGCGTTAAATCTTGGATCTCGGAGGACATCAATTCTGCCACCGGCTTTGCGGGCGATCCGAGCTTGATTCCGTCCAAAGATTTGCGGCAACTGCAGGACAGGTGTTTTAAGGTGTTTTCCTTGATACAACGAACGAGAGACTCACAGCGCAAGAACCCACTTGCCTTCGTTCGGCCATCCGTTTTGGGTTGTAGACATCCTCTCCCTTTCATTCGGCCCGGATGGTGTGGAGGTACCATCGTATTGTGACACGCTGCTCCACGAGTAAAACAATACGTCCGGACCACCCTTGATGAGCATCCATCACGACATTTCATGCTTCTCGTGGTTTGGAACTACAACAGCCAGCGCCAATTTGTTGCCAGAGTTGAAAGGGATATCGAAATACTTGGTCCAAGATTCTAGAAGCTGGGCAGTATCGATCTCCAACCTTGGGCCGGAACGTGCCTCGGAAAAGCGCAGAAGCGTAGTGTCTGTCGGGTCGCTCTTTACCCCGCGTTCTTCGACTGGCTTGTTTCATGTTAGCGTAGCTGCGCCATATTTTACGGCGCTGCACAGCCGAGAAATTTGATGGATGAGCCTGAGACCAACGAATCTTGCAGGTTCTGGGCCTTCCAAAATATTCCCCTGGATGGAGAATAAACCATTGTCGAGGAAGGCATTGTTCTCGAGGGTCTATATAGTCCAATAAGGACATGAATGCAAAACCACTACTCCACAACAACTCACCACCTTGCCCCCTGTGACTGTGCCTGTCGCATTAGAACACAGGACGGACATGCATCCAGTCGTTTGGGTCGGGAAGAGAATCGTCAAAACATCATATCGAATAAGACAAGTGCAGGACGAATCTGTGCACCGCTCTTGTGACACACTCGACAATCTTGTCCATGCGCAACTGGTTCATCATCAGGTCAACATCGTGTTGGAAATCGGGCAAGCACGCGCACAGCCACAAGACCATCAGCAAAATGTTACCTCACTTTTTTGGCTAACCACGTAAATTCTCCGACTTCAGGATCTTCGGATAGCTTTCACGACTTGTTGTGTCTTGGAATCATAGCTGATACTATTCGGATTTGGACTAAGAACCTGAAGTCAATAACTCGTATGTAATAAAAGTCTACTTAATATAAATTAGAATGCCATAGAATGTGCATGATGATCTATATATTTGTTAACATAGTAAGCATGGAATGCGTTGAGGGAGTCTGAAAAATGAAAGTTAACAGGAATGACATCTCCCCCATACACTGTGATGAGATGTGCAGGTCGCAGTATTGTGTTGAGCACAATTACTGCACGCACACAATGGCCCTGTTGATCCTCTTCCAGGGTGACTATCCACATCCCAGTAATATTATCTGGCTCCTCTGCCACTTGCAGGTACCATTCTACAAGGGCACACTGGTAGAGTTTTTTATTGGACTTGGAGACAGGCAGACCAAGGTCCAATGATGCAGAGGGCAATAAGAGGGAGATCAGTGGAGAACTCACTGATTGAGTGACAGAGGATTCCTGACAAGACTTGCTAGTGGGCAAGTGAAGAGCTGGCCTGTAGAGCTCTTAAGTATCTGCTATAGAGCAGATGGAAACAGAGGTAGAAGAGTTGTTAATTATAATGGGAGAGAGCTCCCAGACTATATATGTATCATATATAGAGTTAAAGAGGAGTCCCAATATAAGGGGACCTGCCCTACACCTGATGACTGATAGGGTCAAGGGTATGACATCATAGGTCTAGCCCTGTGATGAACAACAGTCACATGTGGGTCTAGAACGACCGAAAAAGAAGTCTACCGTACTCTATAATAAGAGTCTGTTTCCAAGATAAGATAAGATAAAAGATAGGAGTAAGCAAGTATGAAGAGTGTACTAATTGAACATAACAAGTTCAACATTTTTGTCTGTAGTGAAAAGAAAACAGTAGACACACCCTTGCTACCAGTAGTCCACACATCCCCCCATTCTCATCCCCTCCATCAGCAATAAACACAGTATCTATTGGAATTGGGCACAGGTAGACCACAATCCAATGATGCAGAGGGCAACAAGCAGGGATATCAGCGGAGAACTCACTGATAGGGGTGACAATGGATTCCTGACTAGACTTGCGTGTGGACAAGAGAAGAGCAGCTAACCTGTAAGTGCTCTTAAGTATCTGCTAACAAGCAGATGGAAACTGAGGTAGAAGAGTTGTTAATTATAATGGGAGAGAGCTCCCAGACTATATACATATCATATATAGAGTTAAAGAGGAGTCCCAATATAAGGGGACCTGCCCTATACCTGATGACTCATAGGGTCAAGGGTATGATATCATAAGTGACGTCATGATCAGTCATGCTGACTGATAGGGCTAAGGGTATAATGTCATGGTCTAGAGCCAATGATGTCAGAAGTGGTCTGGAGTCTATGACATCACAATGACATCATAGGTCTAGCCTGTGATGAACAACAGTCACATGTGGGCCTAGAACGACCAAAAGAAAGTCTACTGTACTCTATAGTAAGAGTCCATTTCCAAGATAAAAGATAAGATAAAAGATAGGGTAAGCCAGTATGAAGAGTGTCCAATATGAACATAACAAGTTCAACAGTATCCTTGCAAGCCAGACCACTGCACCATGATGTTGTACAGCAAATAATATCTCGGTGCATTCCTCCTGTCCTGGACTGATCACCGGGTGCATAGTAGGTTGCTGTCACCAACTTGAAGACTTTCAAACTACCCTCAAATTGAGAGCATAGATGAAGATCCACTTGATTATCCAGGATCTCTGCCTCAGGATAATGCTGGTCATATAAGAAGTGGCAGATATATGGCACAAGATCCGCATACCCAAAGAGGTGTCCTACCTCTTCTGCCACCTATGGTAGTCCTCATACTGGTAGATAGATCATGGGTTTGGTCAAATAGATATAAGAAGAGGCATGGAGGGACTTACCATGTTGACAAGCCAGCTGGACATCAAATGTAGTTGCTACTAGCGGAACCTCACCAGTCTCATTGTCCTCATGGTTGTGATCTCAAGCAGGGACATTGTCAATGACTGCATTGACAGGAAGAAGAGGACCATTAAGCATTCCTTGCTTCTGGTAATCTACCCAGGCAGCTGCAAGTTTATCCAGCCTCTGATTTGTCACTAACATTTGCCCCAGGGTTCTTTCACCACCTTGATATGTTGGGACTTGGTAATTGAGGAACAAAGACCATTTGGTGCACCAAATATCTTGATAAGACTTGAGTAGTGAGTCATTGAGTGCTGGCATGGTAATGAGAAGTCTTCGCATACTCCTACTGTGATGAAAATATAGTGGAGAGTATGAAATGATTCCACTGCATTGTTGATAGCAGCCAACATAGACTGGTTGATAACAGGGTGATGAACCAAATAACAGAACTCCAAAAAGGCTCCTATTGCCTGCACCATTTGTTCTGGGACATAACTAATGAGCACTGGCAGGTACACCTGTAGTTGCCAACAATATAAACAATTGCATTCTAGGGCCCCAACTGACTGTACTCACCTTCATCAGTGCCTTTGAATCATCACTGGTCCACTGTTGAAAACAACATTCCTCAGGGAACTGCTGGAGAGCAGGGAAGAGAGGTACTGCAGCAATTCTAATCCTATGTTAATGATACAAGGTTGACTGTCAAGCTATCTTATTTACTCACCTGCGATCAATGTCAGCCATGATAACTGCAGCCTGTTGCTTGCCATGCATCTGCACAAGGTAATCGCCTACCCAACTCACTAAGTGGTCCTTGAATATGCCCTTGATGAGCTGATGCAACAGATTGGGAGCTATAAGTTCATGAATATCTGCTTGGGGGAAGTGAGCCATAAATGGCTAGATAGAAGGAATATGAACACACTCATAAGTTAACATGCACTGGCAAACATGGCCAAGACTTACCACAACATTGCCTACAATCCCATAATCTGCCCACAGTGTCCAGAGGTCAAGCATCTTGATCAATTGTTCAGTGAGTAGATGAGCATGTGAACCTCCTCCACTGTCTAGGTTGTTATGGGGGGCAGTGCATCTTGAATACGTAGATATGTTAGTAACAGATATGAGTAAGGACATCAGCTTACCTAGGACACCAGCCTTGAACCACACAGGCAAGGAGAGCCTGCTCCGGGTAATCAGCAATATATGGCCCAAGGTCATATATAACTCGACGAAAGTGGTTGTCAGTGCAACAGGTGACACACAGCTGTGTCATAGTGGGTTTCAGGGGTTGTAATATAGCAGTGAGTGAAACAACCTCAAATGGCCTATGACCCTAGGTTGCACTGAACACTTAGACTGGAAGTTGTCATATCCCGTCCAATTCCGGTACTCCATTCATAACTCCTCATCTCTACACACGAACTCTGGTGCATTCTTGCCCAAGATGCAACTCCAGACTTCCAGACTTGTACCACCCTCTTTATATGTTCATATTCATTCACTTACATATTTGACACTTCACATACCTACTGACTTCGCTTCACATCCTCCTCTGTACCGATGCTCCACTTAGGAGCACAGCTCCATTGACATTATTTGACACCCTCCGTTGACAATATTTGACATTCTCTGTTGACATTATATTTGACACTCCCTTACTTAATACTACCTCTCCATAGTATAAAAACCCTCAAGATCACTCCTGTATTTCCTCAGTTCGAATATCAATCAAAACATTACTCCTATCCTTTCTCTGAGTCTTGAAGACTCTCCCCTAAACCTCCACTCAACTTGACATCCTGACTGACGATCAATGTCATTACCTCCAACCCTCCGACACCTCTGAAGTCCAGGACCAGGACTCATGTAAGGGCACACCACATACGGTGAAGCCAAGTCCCAACCCACCAGTCAACTCCGGTGTTCTGGAGTTGATCCCAGAGTAAAACCAGTTCTTAACAGTATATTCAAACTCATATTTGCAATGAGTCCCTGACCATGGCTATGCATACCACTAGATCCCAGGCCCATGCCTTAGCCACGAGTCAACCTGTGTCTCCTTGTTACAACCTGCTGAGCCTCTTTGGAAGTAGTCGATGAGGCCCAGAACTTGTAGATCAATTCTGGAGTTTCTCCTCCCAACATACACCGGCCTCCGCTTCACAGGCCTGCATTCCCCAAAACTCCCCAACTCTGGGAGTGCGCATCATTGAGCTTGAACTCCAAGATAGATTCTCTCTCCTCACTAGCCAATGCTCCAGTCAAAGAGCGCCCGACTTCTATCCTGACAACGGTGATGCTCTGGATGATCCTGATTACCCCGGAAATGACCCATTTGACAATGACCCTGACCTCCCTGATGACAATGATGATGAAGAGCCTGATGAGCACATCCCGTGAAATACCCTTGCTTGCCTTGCAAGCGCTATCCAAGGCCTCGCTCACTCCACACATCATCCCACCTCTGAATCTACTCTGCGCACCAAAGTCCAAGAACCGGATCAGTTTGATGGGACAGATCCCCACAAACTCCATGTTTTCTTGGTGCAGTGCAAATTAAACTTCCAAGACCACCCTAAGGCTTTTCGTACTGACCGCGCCAAAGTGATGTTCATGCAGTCATACCTGAAGGGTATGGCACTGAAATGGTTCGAACCAGACCTCCTTCAGATGGAAGATCCCGCACTCCATCCCCTATGGATGGATGACTTCAAGGAGTTCATCCTCGAGCTCTAGACTAACTTTGGTCCGCACGACCCCATCAGAGATGCAGAGCACCAACTCGACCACCTGTCCATGAAGGACAGCCAACACATCAATAAGTACATGGTCGAATTCAACAGGATTGCTTTGCAAGTCCGGGGATATGGAGAAGGTGCCCTCTGGCACCACTTCTATAACAGTCTACCGGACCGCATTAAGGATGAAATCTCTTGCATGGGCAAACCTCCTACACTCTCCAAGCTCCAAACTCTCACTCAGGCAATCGATGTGTGCTACTGGGAGCGCAAGTCCAAAGTTAATCAACAGTCGAAACTGTCCAATCAGCCCTCTGCACTGAAATCAGAGAAATTGTCCACTCCTGCATCATCCTCTGCTCATCCCTCCAGTGGTCCTAAAGATTCTAAAGGCAAGGCCACCACCTCCGCTGCTCTGAAGCCAGACTTGTCGTCCAAACTAGGGAAAGACGGCAAGCTCACCGTGGAAGAGCATAAACATCACTTTGACTACAAGCTCTGCATGTTCTGTGGTCTCGCTGGCCACATGGCAAAGGATTGCCCCAAGTCTACATCTCGGGCATCCAAAGGTCGTGCAGCGATGGCAATTCTGGAAACCAAACTGGAGGTCTCCACCTTGGAGGCAAAAAAATAGTCCGTGACCTCCCTGACTCCGCACAGACTGGAGGTTGCATTGAAACCAACTGTGCACCCAAGGAGATCCACCTCAATGCATCCACTCTTTCTGACCCCAAGTCCCTTATGCCTTCCGTCTCTCTTGCATCTTATCTGATCCCTCCTTTTTCTGCGTTAGTAGACTCCAGCTCATCTGATTGTTTCATCAATAGTTCCTTTGTTAATAAACATGGACTTTCTACCTACCCCGTGCCCCCACTCCAACTCTGCCTCTTTGATGGAACGACCAACAGCACCATAACCCAAGCCATAAACCTCTCTGTCCGTTTCGCAACCAGTGACATCACTCCGACGACACTTTACATCACTCTGTTGGATTCCTCCTGTTTCCTTGTCCTAGGACACAACTGGCTCACCTGCCACAATCCATTGATTGATTGGGTTTCAAGCAGTATCTTGTTCCGGGCACCTGAGCAGATCTTGCCAACGCCTCTGAGCTCCCCTCCGCAGCCTCTGGAATCCCCTCCTCTGGCTGACCCCACTCCTGATCCACTGCATTTCTATGATCACAAGGCTCCACCCATTGTGCTCGTCAGTGCACCAGCCTTCACATTAGCGTGTCACCTTGAGGGCTCCATGCAATTTAGCCTGCAACTCCACCCCCTGGAGAGTGATCTCCGCTCTGTGTTACAAGTGTCCTAGGGGGTACCGTTTTTCTCTCACCTATGGCTTCCCCAGACCTATCGGTATCCGTGCCGATACCCAATTCCCTCTGGGACGACATACTCCCAGACTTGGACATTCCTCACGACGTATGGGACAGTATCCTGGACTCCTCCCTATTCCAACCGTAACCTCGCCTCGGGTTCCTCTCTTCCTTCACTGCAGACCTTTTACTCCTAAGTCATATTCTCTCGTATATGACTCGTGTTCCTTACCCCATGACTCATCGGCTTCTACTTCATTTCGCTTTAGCTTTATTAGTCAAGCTGCGCCCGCAGTATCGCATTTCATATTGGATTCGAGATGCATCTTTCTTCTTTTGGTACGCGACGCGTCTTTCCTTTTTATATCTCACGTGACGCGACTTGCGTCTTTCCTTATTTATGATACGCGACGCGACGCGTCTTTCTTCCTTCCTTTTATATCTTACGCGATGCGACGCGTCATTACCTTTTATACTTTAGAGCGGAGATTCTATCTGAAACTGGCCCTAAAGGGGCTTAGTATAAATAGCTAGAATCACCGCCCATGTAACTCTAACTTTGATCTGCGCAATCTTATGTAGAATTCGAAGTCTTCGCTGTCAGCACCTGTGCCAGCGTCGAGAAACCAGTGTTTCATCTGTCGTCAATCTAGATCTCGAACGTCTGTCAATCAGAGTTCGATCTAGGCACTGTGAACCTTCTATAGGGAGGTGTCACCACTTTCGTCATCAATCAGAGGATTGAAACCTGCTAAGCAATCGTCCACGCTAGTAGAGACCCAGCCGCCTATTGCCCAGAGGCCACGCCCGGATACAGAGGCTCTGTCCACGCTCTGTCCATAGCCGACTCTTCCTTGTGTGCCTGGAAGGAGCCCGCTCTTTGCCGCTAGCAGGAATACCACCTGGAGTAGCCGCCACTGCGTTAAGTCGCCACAACCATTGCACACCGCTCGCCGATTAGAGGATCCGCTTGCCTGACCAGAGGGTCGCCCACGTCTTCAGAGGAAGACCTACCTCATAGCGAAGATCTCAGTCTTCTGCGTACGCGCCATTTGTTACCGGTCGTAACACTCTGCCTCTATCACTCCTCCTGAAGAAACTGATCTCTCCGGAGTACCTCCGGAGTACCACGATTTCACTGACATCTTCAGCAAGAGTAAAGCATCTAAGCTTGCTCCTCATCATGAGTACAATCTTAAGATTGATCTAGAGGAAGGAACCTCACCTCTGTTGGGTACCACCTACTCCCTTTCACCCTCCGAACTCAGCTCACTCCATGCATTCCTTGATGAGCACCTTTCCATGGGGTTCATTCATCCCTCTTCCTCCGCTTATGCTGCTCTGGTCCTCTTTGTCCGCAAGAAGGATGGTTCCCTCCAACTTTGCATTGACTTTTGAGGGCTCAACAAGATCACAAAGAAAGACTGCTATCCCCTTTCCTGTATCTCTGACCTCCTTGACGCTCCGAGCTGCGCTAAGATATACACCAAAGTTGACCTCTGGCATGCCTACCACCTAGTCCACATTGCTGAGGGAGATGAATGGAAAACATCTTTCCGGATGCACTACAGCTCATATGAGTGGCTTGTCATGCCATTCAGTCTCACCAATGCTCCTGCAGCATTCCAGCAGTTTGTCAATACCATCTTTGCAGATCTTCTAGATGTTTGCATGGTAGTCTACCTGGATGACATTCTAATCTACTCCGAGGACAATGCTTCCCACAAGGAGCATGTCTGAGAAGTCCTCCATAGACTCCGCAAGCACGGACTTTACGCCAAACCCAATAAGTGCAAATTCCACACCGACACTACCAAGTATCTGGGCTACTACTTGTCACCCTCCGGTCTTACCATGTCCTCTGAGAAAATCAAAGCCATACAGGATTGGCCAGAGCCTCAGAAGGTGAAGGATATTCAGTGCTTCCTAGGGTTTGCCAATTTTTATCAGCATTTCATTGCAAATTACTCTGATATTATCATGCCTTTGACTTGCCTCACACACAAAGGCACTCCATGGTCCTTCTCCAATGATTGTCACTCCTCTTTCCAGAAATTGAAGGAGGCCTTTACCACAGCTCCGATCCTAACGCATTGGGTCCCTAACGTGTTACAGTCCCAAACCTTCACAGGTCGCTAAAGGGACATAGTCGTTTTTCTTTTCTTTTCTTTATCTTTTGATCTTATCTTATCACATCACGTGACTAGATCATGTGACCACTAGACTGAAGCTAGTTCTCTTTCAGCTGGTTCACTCACGCTCATGGACACACTTCTCTCACAGAGTCTAGACTCGATGTCAAGAACTCTTTTGTACCTTAATATATCCATATACAGTGACCTCAAAAACCCTTTCCATACTAACTCCAACGGCAGTGCGTGCAGCGCACTGCCAATCACTATGGGAATTTCGCTTAGCTCTGGTGGGGATATAAATAGAACATACTCTTGGCTACAAAATTGCCCCCTGGGTCATGTGATTCCATTCACACACTGTAGAGATATGACTGGTTTAAGACAGCCATGTCATGAAAAGGGTTTTTGAGCTTTTGAATTTACAGGGGTATTTGGATATTATTAGTACTTGGTATAGCCTCCTTTTGCTCTAAGCACTGCCTGAACCCTTCTAGGCATGCTCTCAATCAATTTCTGACACTCCTCAACTGGTATCCTATCCCACTCCACCTGAACTCTTTCCCATAATTCATAAATTCCTCTAGGAGGGTTTTCATGCTCTGCAAGCCTCCTTTTCAGCCATCCCCAGAGATGTTCTATAGGATTCAAGTCAGGAGACTGTGCAGGCCAAACCATTGTCCCAAATTCCTGCTCTTCTAGCCACTCCTCGACCTTCTTGCAGGTGTGCTTGGGATTATTGTCTTGCTGAAAGATGGTATCAGGAGAATGAAAACCATAATACTCCAGTGTTTGCTGGAGCTCATCCTTCAAAATCTGAAGGTAGAGGTCTCCATCCATCCTACCATCAATCTTGGAAGCAAATCCCACTCCCTCCCAAGTTATACAGCCCCACATCATCAAAGAACCCCCTCCAAACTTGAGGGTTCCATCCACTAGCCTGTTACTGAGCCCTTCACCTGACCTTTTCCAAGCCCATTTGCGCCCATCTGACCCTAGGCGATTGATTTTGGTCTCATCAGACCATATGACCTTCTTCCAGTCCTCTATAGTCCAATCCTTATGGGCATAAGCAAAATCCAAATGAGCCTTGCGATGTCTGGCAGAGAGTATAGGGTGTTTGAACTTGACCACAGCCTTCATACCAGATTTCTTCAAATGAAGATGAACAGTACTGGCAGAGAGAGGCTGGTTGATGATATTGGAAAGAGCTTTGGTGACTTGGACAGCATTTTCAGCTCTGCCAGAGGTAATGAGATGCTGGGCATGGCGGATATTGGCAGGGGAAAGCTTGGAAGGACGACCTCCAATGGCTCTAGGAGTGGTGGAACACTTCTTAGAGCAAAGTTTGGATATAGCAGAGGGGCTGACACCAGTTTGCTTAGCAATGGCTTCACCAGAGTGGCCAGCATCAAGCATAGAAAGAATGGTGTTTTGCTGAGTGAGAGTGAGTGATTTAACATGATAGTAGTTGGGAATCAAGAAGTGTGTGAACTTTTTCAAACTCAGACATACTATTTACATGCATATCTTTGTGTCTATGAGCAAACAATATCAAATATTCAGTGATTTCACTAAAATCATACCAATGACTTCAAAAGCTCAAAAACCCTTTCTATGACATGGCTGTCTTAAAATGGGCATATCTCAGCAGTGTG
>QFEF01000343.1:0-11229 GCA_003316035.1 Neoboletus subvelutipes
AGCCAAGGAACAAGTCAGATCTCAGAATGTGTTGAGAATCGCATACTGTCCGACATGAGCTCCGCCGCACCGTTGATATGCAACGTTCCACCCGCCATGTCGCTCCGTGCCAACAAGTCATCCCAAATGTCTGCTTTTTCCCGCTCGCTCAGCGGCGGTCGGCGCGGCGCGTCGAGTTCTCGGAACGTGAGCTGCGTGCTTGTGTGTGAGGACACGCTTCGGTCTCCTCCTTGTCCTTGTCCTCGTGATCGTCCGGGTTCGGGGGAATCGAGTCGTGCGGTCATGTCGCTCTGCGAACTCGGCACTCGGTCCATCTGTCGTGCGCCCCAAACCACCATCGAATGTGAAGGCGAACTTGCCACGCTCCCACCCCCTCCACGTCTCGAACTCCTTTGTGGTCTCGGCGGAGGAGACAACGACACGATCCCATCCTCCCTCCGTGACCCTCCAAGACCAAGTCCGCGGCCTTGATACGACGCACGCGCACTCCCAGAAGCAGACGCGGATAGAGAAGAAGGTCTCGAAGAGCCAGACGAAGGTAATTCGCCAGAACACGTCTGACGACGTGGAGAAGGCAACGGCACACGATCACCCTCGGCATCTTCGACTGTTCTCAGACCAGCAGGAACAGAAGTCGACCGACGGGGAGATTGCGGCACCGACAGAGTACCTAGCTCGTCAACTTCGGCGTGGTCGTCAGCTAAACGCAGTTGTTCGAGCGGTGTGATGATGCGTCGATGGAACACACTGTCTGATATGCGGGGTACCGCCACAGCCTCGCCATAAGAGGACACCGAGGAGCGCGCGGAATGAGTCTTGTGAAAGAATCGAGTAGAGGCAATATCGGATGAGTTGGGAGAGGAGGAGATGGTTACTACGCTTGGTCGAGCGACAGCGATGTTTTTCGGGGCCGTGGGTGTCCGGATGTGGTCCTTGTCCCGTAAATACGATGATGGATAGTGGTGTGACAGTGACAGAGGCTCGTTGCTGCGTTCACCTTTCTCCAGAAGCTCCTTTGGAATAGCAGGTACGGGCGGAACGACCTTTTCAGACTGGAATCGGTCCCGTAGGCCTCCCGTACTGATCCGTCGCATCAACCGCCAAAGTTTTCCACCCTCACTCCCGTCCCCCTTCTCATACCCTGACTGCGCATTCGGACTTGCCAATGCGCCGTCCCCCGCGTTCGGCACGCCATCGATGGATTGCCCCGTCGACCGAGCGCTCGACTTGTCAACTCCCCACACCTCCTGGTGGCTAGGCCGCCCTCTATCATGCAAAGGTGATTCCTCCGATCCTCTGAGTTTTCGCCATCGACTCGAAACTTTGCGTGTGATACTGCGACTACCCGAGTCGGACACAGACGGCTGTTGCGAAGACGTTGCTTGCGGCACAGCCCAGGTACTTTGATCCGGTTCGAACCTGTCCCACCGATCATCTGGACCGCCCGCTTGCCTGTCACGTCCTGACGACGAGCCAAAAACGGTGTAGTGAGGGGTTAACGAGTGCTCCAAGTCATCTCGACCATACCTACCATCGTGGGACGCACTCGAGCTCATCCGGTCCTCGATCGATAGTTTGGGAGGGCTGGTATCGTCGCAATGGAGTTCCTGTTGTTTATAGGCCTCGACGACCGCACCTGCCGCAGTCAGTGGGAAAGGTATCCCGGCAAGGCGGGAAATGCCTTCTTTGGGTGGTAGACGGAGACGATCTGCATCGCCTTCACGTTGGCATGAGGGACTGCTCATGCCTCGCTCGCGCCCTTTGAAGAGCTTGGCAGAACCGCTCGGCCGGCGTCTCAGCACGTTGCGCGTTTTAGGTTCCCTTCCACGAGCTAAGGAAAGGGGCACGTTTCGGACCGGGACCTCGAGACTCTCTTGACTGGTTGGTGGACCACTACCCGATCCGGCATTATAGATTTTGGAAACCGCTTCGCTCGCATATCGACGGTGTGCGTCTATCGGTGTATTAGAAATGCGACCGGGGCTAGGCATGGCCGGGGCGACGCTGGCCGAGATCTCCAGATCGGGCGGGCGAAATTTCCGAGGCGTCATGGGCCATTTTCCGGCGGAAGCAAGGACATGAAACGAACGAGAAGACGCTTCACTATCCGAAGGCGCGGTCGCGACTGAATTGAAGGAGAAACGAGAAGGGGATGGGATGGCGGATTTGGAAAGGAGGTTTTTAATGCTCGTGGTCAGTCGTGAATGGGACCGGGTGTGGTGGTCGACTTGACTGTTGTCGGCGGCGCTGGCGGTCGGGGAGGCGGGTGGAGAATGGGGTGCGGTTGAAGGCCGATGTGAAAAGTGACCAGAAGGGTATTTGCGAGGCATTCGTGGTGCCGACGCGTGAGAGTCTGATTCGGTGGTGGATCGGGACCGCGAGGAAACGGGATGAGAATAGCTGGACGAGGCTGATCCGTGTATGGGAGAATACGGAGAGGAAGACACAGGCGTTAACAAACCAAAATCTGATTGATATTTTGATTCTGCGTTGGGCCCCGACTCGGATGTTGCGGATGAGAGGGATCCAGGAAAAAGGCTGCTGTACCCGGTGGAGGGGGAGGTCATGGGGGTTGATTGGGCACTTGCTGTGTGGGAGGCGTGTGTGGGCATTGATGGGATGGGTAGATCATCGTGATGGGAACTTGTAGTTGCCAACGAGTGAGAAGATATGCTGAGGTCATGGACGTAACGCTGGAAGAATCTGCGGGGTCTGTCTTTAGTGGAGTAGTCGTCGGTAGAGCGTGATGCGCTGCGCTGGCGGGGACTCGATTCAGAGTCTCGCGATGCAGCGAACATGATAATCTGAGGGAACAATGTGGGTGAGCTGGCATGGAATGCAAGGGGAAGCTAAGACAGACAGTCGGAAGAGCAGTGTTGGAAAGTGCGTAGACCTAGAAATGGTTGAGCAGCAATGGCCTGTATAAAGGAATGATTGAGACGACCGAACGAGGACGGAGGGAGTGCGGGTACATACATAATACTCGCAAGAGTAGTGATGGACGATCTGTAGATGGAAAGAAAAGGCAGTCCGGGTACTGGTTCTTGAAGAATTCGGTAGGAACCCGCAGGACGGTGAAAACGGGGCAAACAGAGAGATACAACAGAGTAACGTAGTGGGTGCGCCGGAGCCAAAATAGAGTTACTTCCGGAGGGGTCAGCGGGCCAGGGTCAGCCGAAGTTGGCGCTGATCGGGATCAATGATGGATGAAAGCCAAAAGGGGGGGGAGCGATGCTAGTCACAGTAGTACGTTGCGAGGAATGCGTGGAGATAAAACTGGGGGGATTATGCGTTTAAAAAACGAGGGGGAGGGTATTAGTAAGGAGTGTGAGATCAGGAAATATCAAGGTACGCTGAATGAAGCAGGAATGAACGGGTTGTGGTGCAGACACATTAAGACAGGCGATACTACGAACCTCTGCATACGCCGACTGGCTACTCTGAAAGCTGAGGACTGCATTAGCTTAGAGACAGGGGAATGGTTTTTGACACGGAACACTCACACAGACCGGTCGAGGTAGATTCAGAGGAGAGCACGCGAGAAGAGTTCCTGTATGTTTTTTTATTATTCTTTTTTTTTCGTTTTCTATGTTCTGAACGAAAGTCGGGTTTTTGCAAGAAAAAGATGGAGATTCAGAAGAAATCTGGAACGGCGCAAAGTCTGTGCCGATGCGCTGAGTCAGCATCGGCTTGGTTACGAGCTTTTCCCATTTGGGGTTATGAGCGGCGTATTATCATCGCCCAAGGCTCAGCACAGTAAACCAACCCCTGCCGCTCTCTGTCCCCTAGTAGTATTTCAGCGCATCTGCATCGCCCATTATCATCGCTCGTTTCCTTCTCTTCCTCTCCTCCGCCAGCCATGGCCAACATTCCCGTCGACGTCACACCCAATCACCCTTATGACCAGCAGCCGACAATTGGATTGATCGGCATGGGTGCCATGGGCACCATGTACGCTAACCTTCTTTCCGACGCCGGCTGGAAAAAGTACTTGCCCTCTTCTCACCTTTGTTCCAATCTGACATCCCCCCTCGCCGAAAAGAATCAGCGTCTGTGATCGTCCCGACAAATATGACTCACTCTCGCACACGTACAAAGGTCACATGCCTCATCTCGCTTCCAACCCACCACGTCCCTTCTCACGAACCTCTACTTAGACGTCCCCGGAATCACCGTTCACCGAGATGGCCATGCCGTCTCCCGGATCTCCGACCTCATCGTGTATTCCGTGGAAGCCGAATATATCACTCGTGTAGTACAGGAATATGGCCCCTGTAAGCATCGCCAATCCGCCATCCTACCCCTACTCACCACCCTTTCATGGGAATCAATACCACATTTAGCAACCAAAGTCGGAGCCATCGTCTCTGGCCAGACCTCCGTCAAAGCGCCGGAAAAAATTGCCTTTGACACCCATCTCCCAGCGGATGTTCACATCGTCTCGATACACTCCCTCCACGGACCTACCGTTTCTCCGGTCGGACAGCCCTTTGTGCGTCCTTGGTTACCGCGCCGCTCGCCCCGATTCACATCTTATCGCATCGCTTTCTAGGTCATTATCAAGCACCGTGCCTCAGACGAAAACGTCCGCGTCGTCGAGAGTATATTCACGTGCTTCAACCCACGTTATGTCTACCTCACTTACGAAGATCACGACCTCGTCACCGCCAATGTACAAGCAGTCACTCACGCCGCTTTCCTCACGTACGTTTCTTCCTTGCCCTGGCGACCGACCGACCCTCATCTCTCTCACCCTAGCATGGGTACTGCATGGGCTGCCCAGCGCTCATACCCCTGGGAACACGGCCAGTATGTCGGAGGTATTGAAACTGTCAAGGTCAACATCATGCTTCGCATATATGCCAATAAATGGCACGTCTACGCTGGCCTCGCCATCTTAAACCCCTCGGCCAAGATCCAAATCGACACCTACGCTTCCAGCGCCACTGACCTGTTTAAACTCATGCTTGCAGGAGACTATGCCGGTCTCCGACAGCGCATCTACACTGCCCGTGAGAAAGTCTTTGGAGTCAAGGAAACCGAGGAAGGCGGATCAACGCCCATCTTCCTTACCGAAGACATCCTAGACCAGTTCACCATCGGAGGTAACTTCAAGCGCGGTAGATCCTCCCCCACGGGGATCACCGCACCCCGAACTAACTCCCATCTCGCACTGCTCGCGATGGTGGATTGTTGGGCTCGTCTCTCGATCCAACCATTTGACCATCTCGCGCTCGCGGCAACCCCCGTGTTCCGACTGTGGATCGGCGTAGCAGAGTACCTCTTTCGTTCGGTATCGCGTTTGGACGCAGCGCTCCATGCAGCGCTGTACGATGTGACGCATAGATCGGACGATTTAGAGTTTGTCGTTGCAGCCCGGGGATGGAGTCAGTGTGTCGCGTTTGGCAACTTTGAGCTGTACAAAGAGAGGTTTACGCAGACGGCTACATTCTTTGAGTCAAGGTTTGAGGGCGCGAACAGGATTGGCGGGGCGATGATCAAGGCGATCGTCGAGAGCAGTACTCCGACCAACTAGATTTATAGAATATCTTTCTTGTTCCCTTTGGCAGTTGATCACGTGACATAATGAAATCTCTAGTATGACACTTGATTTATCGCCACCATGCCGCTGTCCAGGTCCTCTAGCGTCCCGTCTTCCTCTTCAATATCGCACCCGTTTGAAAATGCGACCAGTCTTCTAGTCCTCATCCCAGACAAGATCGACGTCGAAGAGGAATCCCGCTTTTACGACGACCTCTGCGATGCAGTGCGTATACGCCGAGTTCTTCGAGGGAAAGACTGAGCCCTGACAAGGACCCCTTGGACTGCAGGAACCAGACGGGCGCGGTCCCGGGTCACGCGCCTCGATCCATCTCTCCCCAGGTCCTCCTCCGTCTGTCTTTTCGCGCGACATATGGCTCGGTGATAACTCGGGTGAGAGCCGTGCGTTTACGAGGGACGTCCAGATCAGCGGCTGGACCAACGTCGGTGACGCGCCAAGTGGGGCGTACGTCGGTACGTCCTTTTCACCCTGTATGGTCGGGGTCGGTTCGTCGTCGGGATTGAAAAAAAAGCGTGTGGGTATGGACATGAAACAGTGTACGATTGTGTCATACGAACGAAAGAGGTCGGTTCCCTAGTACTGCTACACGCCTGAACACATCGCAAACATTTACGCTTGCAGAGCACGACGATACACGCACATAAACGATACAGCGCCTTTGTCCAACTCTATCAAGCCCTCCGACAGAGTCTACCCGTACGATCCCAACTCGCACATCCACTATTCACAATTTCACGTCGTGAACGTTTTTAACCCACAGTCCCACCAACAACACTTTGTTCCCGCGCTTCCCCCGAAATCACCTCTTTCACGTTACCGACCCGCGTTTCTAGACCATCGACGACGACAGCTGCAACATTGGCTTTCCGCAGTGTTGTTGCATCCCGAGATCGGGGCGTGTCAAGCGGTGAAGTGGTGGGTCATGAATTGATCCCTCGACGTTGGACGCTCTTTTTTTTTATTGTTTTTTTATGGTATCGAATGGACGGCGTTTGTCGCTTTGGTTTGGTTTGGTGTTTTTGCAGCGCTCATAATGAACAGAGATTTGTCGTGTTTTCTGCAGACCTTTTGTGTACTCCATTGATGATAAGTAATAATCGACCAGCGTTACTGTAATTAGGGGCCAGAGCACCGACCATGCTAAATATTTGTCCAAAGTCGGGACGGGACCGATCGCCGCCCGTCGAACGGCCCAGGCTGCCCGACTTTTTCTTTTTCTTTTTTTTGATAGAGTCGGATAACGGATCATCAGATCGATTCAATTGAATCCATATGGTTTAGGATCAACAAAAAAAAAACACATGCCGTCAGGGTAGAACATTCAACAAATATTCGTTCGCATCGCGGGGAAAAAAAGTGAACCCGCGAACGCCTGGGTACGAGTCCGAGTCGATGGGTCGTCGTGTGCTCGCATCGTCGGATCGTTACGATACGACCTCGTTCGTTGGCGCTCCTGGCTCCATCGACTCGGTGGTCTTGTGAGACCGATCATCATCTCGAATTCTTCGAGCCCTCCAAGTCCTTGTTCAAACGTTCATTTGCCAGTGATGGCGGGGAAAACGAATTGTGATGCTTGATGCTTGATGCTCGTCGTGAGTACCGTACGTGCGATCACATCGTGATCGTAACCACAAACGCCATCAAAAGACGCCACAGCGATTGTCCTTGCAGTACGTCAGACGCATCAAGTCCATGATGCACATTCTGCATTTCGTAGGTCCGGATCAGTTGCAACATTCGCCTCCCTGAAAGAAAAAAAAAAGGGGGGGGGGGCTACTCGCGAAGCAATAGTGATCCTACCATAGTGGAGGCACCGTGCGTCTGTCAAACATGGATAAATGGTATTGATCCTTCACCAATTCCATTCCAATGCAGTACATACATGTACAGTGTCGGTGTCACTAGTAGACGAGACGGGTCGGCAAGTTTAGTAATGCAACTAAAGTGGAACAGGTTCCGGATCCAGAGGGTGGCGCCGAACTGCATAGCAGACCAAAAAATCGATCGACGCAGTGTTCCGAGTCAACCTTCGTCTCTACACCGTGCACACTGCATGGCACCAGACGATACCCTTCCGAGTTGGTCCACGCCGTCCATGCTGAGCCTTGACGTATGGTTACTGTTGCACATACGTCTCAACTCGAGTCGATACAGAAAGCGGCCAAATACCAGCGAACACACTGTATTGCCTTTTCCGGTCGGTCAACCATGGGCCTCGAACGGCCTCGAACATGAACGTTGGACGCTTGAACAAACCCCGATCAAAATTGATGGCCGTTTGCGACCCCACAAGCGAGCGAGTCCCCTGTTTCAGTGCAGTTATAATGTCATTGCAGCCTTCCAGTACCCATCCGCTTTGGGCAGTTGCGAACAAGTCACTTACTCGACTTGTCAGGAACCCTGTGCTTCGCATAATGGAACCTTTTCACACTAAATCGATAGTAAAGGTGCCGGTGCCGCGATGCGTGTGGGAGAAAAAAGTTGGACACTTTTCGCTTGTGAGGGTGTTGCTGCCCGTTTTGCCGTCGGTGCGGTGCAGACGCCACCCACGTCAGCAACATTGCCAAGACACGTAGCATCATCGTACATGGGGTAAGCATTTTCATTTTTGTTCCATTGGAATGGTGCGTCAGATCTAGAGTTGCGGCGTAGATGATAGTATTGCATGTCTTGTTGTCTTTTTTTAAAAACGGGAGGGGCCTTGGATACCCGCGAGTGAGGTTACGGCGCTTGATCGGCGTACGGTCCAAGGAAGATCTTTCGAACTGTACGGGGTACACGAGGTCAAGCGGGAAGGTGGATAGAGACACGGATCGGAGATTACGATGGTAATAGTACTGTGAGCGTTTGGAGCCGCGGGAGGCTACACTGATTACTGCAACTTGGACACGCTGCGAGGGAAAGTCGTCGCAACGTCATGACGACATCGGAATTCACCGCGGATGCACTCCGTGACGGTGGTCAATAACGAGATCCGTCCGAGGAGAATGGATAGGATGAATAAAATGGAGCAAGCTGTGTGTTATCTGCGATCAGGAGCCTGAATGGGCCGCATCAGGTGGGGCTGGTTGGTCGACGCTACCAATATAAGCGGTTTCCACGAAATGGAATGCAAGGGACGAGACGGAATGCTCCAATTAGAACGCCAAGGCCACCATCCATGCTGAGATCCCTTGGCACGGATCGCATGGTCGGGGTAGCACGGGAGAAAGTACATGTATGTATGTCCCTTAGAGAGCTTCGCTCCAGGGATACCCGCTTGAAACCCTTCGCGGGACGTGAGTTTACCGACATACCGTGGTAAACGAAGAAGTGCCTCGGGATTCCGACACCGATATATCTGTAGCTCGTTCACAGAGCGATACGGGGTGGATTGCAACACACAAGTCTCCAACCTTGCTTCTGACCCAAAGTGGATGACGCGATTCCTCCAACATGGAAACTTGATAGGCGCATCTGGATCACTTGTGGTTGTCGACGAACGTGTGGACTATATGAATGGTGTGTGGTTAAGTCTCACGTCCATCTATCGCGGCAGTAATTAAATTACCAGTGGGCAGTTCGTCCAAGAATAGTACAGTTGTGCATTTCCGCCATGCCATCTATATGTCCGTGAAGTGCGTTGGATACGGTTTCAGTGGTATCGATCATGAGAAGGAGAATCAGTTCATAGGCTGGGAGATGAGCTTGGGACACTCAACTCACTGCATTCGGTGGAAAATAACACGAATTAGGGACACTCGTGGCACTATCGCGCGAGGTCCGCGCCAATAGGCGAACGCGTGAGTCGAGTGACTGAGGGTACAGCAACAACCCTGGACGTTCTAGATTCTGCTACAAATGGCCGTTATCTGCCATCGGAAACGATCTTTCAAACCCTTACCTGCGAGTAGTCAGAAAAACCATGAAGACGGGAAACAGTGCTTGGTGAAACCCTTCGGACGAACTTCAGGTACAGTTTGGGTTCACATTGGAGTGCGAAACGTCGGAGAACCTGGGTGGAATTGGCGGCGATAGGAGAACAGTCAGCCCGTGGTTGAGAGCGGCGGAAGTCCCTGATTGTATCCGTAAGTCGAATTCCCACCAAACCTTGATGAAGGCTGTTTGCCTTCGTCACCCATGAACGGTGTCGGCACAGTGTGTTGCCAGTGTTGCAGAACATTTGAACATGGGTCACAGAGGAGAAGACGGCGTGTTCCAAAGGAAGCGACAGATCGATACAGAGAGATGCAAGTATGTATGCAGTGGCTTATGCACTGTAACGAAGGCGTACATTGCTACCTTCGTGGCGCTGAAGTGCATTGCCACCGCCACCGATAGAAGCTCTCCTCCCATTCCTTTCAGTATTCCACAACTTTTGGGACCTACCACCGTTTTAAATGATCAACGTGATTGTGCTCCCAGCGTAAGGTGTTCCCTGTCGAGCCACACCCTCCAGCCCTGTACCGTCCGCTCACAGTACCCACGACGCACTAATAGTGAGGGGGGGCGCAACTCTCCGGCTCATTCATTAGAGACGCGTCACTATAGCAACCATGACCGGTACATTGAGAACGACGTTGAGTGTCCATGCGGACATGGTGAGGGAGGTCACATACAAGCCGACATTTGGATTCGTGAATACGCCCAAGGCGGCCAGCGGTAGTCTACGAACCCATGAAGAGGACCTCTCACATGATTTGTGGGGTGATCGCGGTAAAGGTTTTTATCGCGAATGGTCGGTTGCCTACAAGAAATATGGCGACCAGGTTCCAATCGTACATAAAGTCGCCAAATCTCATTGAATCAATGCGCGTCTCAGTGCCCGCATCATTGTAGCCATCTCAAACTTACTAGAACAAAGTCTCTAGGGTAAATACCGTTACCGATCCGTCGAGCATAACATTGGTGTACTGTTGCGTACGAGCGTTATACATATTGTTTTTGGGCACATGTGGTATGTTGGTGTAGTCGAGCAATATGTCGTAGAGTAGTCAGGTAGCATCAGCTGGCGCATAGACGAATACCTCGGGAATCGTTGTAGAGACGCCCCAGGATGAACAGTGCACAGAAGAAAGACGCCACGTAGGGTACTATATCAGTCGCACATAATCAGCAATGTACTGGTCATGCGGGATAACCTTGAACCTACCTAGTGCCAGCGCAGATTAGGAATCTTCCCTCCGTGCAAGAAAATGAGTATACAGTCTACAATTGCAAGTTCATCAGTACCATTTAAAGAGCTGGTTGCAGCCATTCGAAATCGACACTGCGAGTATGCGAGTATCAACAGGGTATATTCTGCAGAGATAATACGAGACATACCGTACAAAACAGTCTCAATCCACACCCAAATCATCAGGAGTTTACCCATGGAAGGAAGCGCAACAATAGTGATTATCACCTTGTCCCAAGCAACGGCATGGACATCACTGGATGCTTCTATTTAACATGCTTCAGACATAGGTGAACCTCGAGCTTCGATAGCTGCGTCGCGCTAAAATGACCTACCAAAAGTGGACTCGATCCACTTTGCTCATGTGCATTCCCTTACCGTAATGCCTCCTGTGCTATGGCTGAGCGTACTGATTAACGAGTGCCAGCGCTGATCCGTTATGGACAATGCTGTGTCCCAACCATATCAGCGGCATTAGCGTCCGTTGATCATGCATGGCATACTCCGCAGT
>QFEF01000348.1:0-11432 GCA_003316035.1 Neoboletus subvelutipes
CCTTGGAAGGATCGTTCAATTTAGTGAAACCGATCCCTATCAACAAGACCCTGACCCAGGAAGTGACAATTCCGACGACGAAGATCAGATCGGGATGGGTGAGATTAAAGCCACTCTCCCCAAAGAATTCTCGGGAGAACCAGACGATGCCCACAGATAGTACCTCGCTATGCAAGGATACTTCTCTCTGCATGAAGAGAAATACAATGATCGCGCCAAGTCCCTTATTTTCCTCAACCGCATGTCCAAAGGATGAGGGAAGTCCTTCTCCGAGGCTTGGCTTACCAAGCTCAATGATAATATGCTCACCGAGGGAGAACAAGAATTTAAGGAGGTTACCAAAGCTTTCCACACCACCTTTTCCCCCTATGATACCGCTGCTTCCGCACAAATCAAGATTGCGAATCTTGTCCAAGATGCGAGAGACAATTCTGGTTTCGAGAAATACGTCTCCATCTTCTCCATGCTCGCCGTCAGAACCAGAATTTCTGACATCGCCGCCCTCTCTGAATGGTTCCTCAGAGGGCTCTCCATCCCCATCGCCACCCAGCTCACTCTGTCTGGTATACTCAAAAACGCCAAGAGTATGGAAGAGATCTACTCCAAAGCCTCCGAGATCGAGGGAGGGCTCAGGAGAATCTGAAACCTCAGAAGAGGCCCGCAGGTATCCTTTGGTGGAAACAATGCTGGTCGCAGGGATCCCAACGCTATGGATGTTGATCGCCTTACGCTCACGCCAACAGAACGGGCAAAGTGTATTCGCGAGAGAAGGTGCTTTGTTTGCAAGCAAACTGGTTGCACAACTAGGAACCACCCTGGTTACGCTCCTTCTAGCACGAAGGCTAAGCAGACAACCCACTACACCAGGGCCATCCCTACCAGTTCCCCCACCCAGACCCCTACCACCCCTGCCACCCAAGACCCTTTGGATACGTTCCTCAGGAGCATCGAAGGGACTCAAGACCGTGATCAAGTCCTTCGTACCCTGAGATCCATCTACGACTCCAATTGCGATGAAAACGGAGATCCCCTCGAGAAAGAGGAAGTTAAAGCTCTTTCCACTAAGGAGCGGGAAGAGGTATTCGAAACGTCTTTTTAGAAGGAAGGAGTGCCCCAACGTCACTGCCTTCCATAACCGTCACCCCTGTATTTATTTCCGGAGAAAAGTCTAATTCTATTCGACTTCCCCTCTCTATTTGGAAACGAAACGGGCAAATCGTTGGCGTAAACGCTCTCTTGGATAGTGGAGCAACTGGATGCTTTATAAGCAAGAAGGCAGTCACCCGACTGAAACTGCCAACCGAATCATTAGCGACACCAATCAGTGCTTGGAATGTCGACAGGACGCCGAACCAATCCGGAACGATAAAGGAGAAGACCACGGTGGTCTTGGATTTCCAAGGAGTACGAGAGCAACGAGAGCTGCTCGTCCTCAATACAGGAAAAGATGACGTCATCTTGGGCCTGCCATGGCTCCGAACAATGAACCTGCAGATAGATTGGCGGAATGGCAAGGTTGTCATTACTCCGGCCAACTATAAAGAAACCAACTCGGAAGATACCGACCAGAGGTATCTGTTGCGATATCTAGGACACCAACCAAACGACATCATCGAGAATGACCTCTATGATCAGTATCGACGATGGACGGTCCCGGAACGAGTTCACTACTTGGTAGGGCAGAACCTAAAGGAAGCACCCTGATACATGCTTCGACGAACTACCCTCTCTACCACTATTGCCCAGGCAGAAGGAACCAAGAAAGTGGAACTCCCAAAGGCGTACCAAGAGTACAAAGGAGTATTCGAAAAAGAGAACACCACGAAGCTTCCCCCTTCCCGAACTTATGACCATGCCATTGAACTCAAAGACTCGTTCGTCCCAAAACAAGCTAAAGCTTATCCGCTAAATCCAGCTAAGATGACCGCATGTAAAGAGTTCATAGACGAACACCTAGCCTCAGGGAAGATCGTGCCGTCCAAATCCCCCCAAGCTTCTCCTTTCTTCTTTGTACAGAAAAAGGATGGAAAGCTGAGGCCATGCCAGGACTACCGATACCTCAATACTCACACTATCAAGAACGCCTATCCGTTACCCCTGATCTCCGATCTGATAGATCGACTGAAGGGATCCTCCATCTTCATGAAGTTTGATGTACGATGGGGATACAATAATGTCCTCATAAAGCCGGAAGATCGGTGGAAGGCAGCCTTCCTCACCCCATTCGGGCTATTCGAACCATCCGTAATGTTCTTTGGCATGTGTAACTCCCCAGCCACGTTTCAAGCGTTTATGGACGATCTCTTTGGCGACTACATAGCCGAAGGATGGCTAATCATCTATATGGATGATCTTCTGATCCACTCCTCCGACCCGGTCGCTCATGAAAATCGCACCCGAAAAGTCCTACAACGCTTTCAAGACAATGAGTTATACTTAAAACTGGAGAAATGCACCTTTGCCGCACCATCGGTCGAATACCTTGGAATGATTGTCGATAAGGAAGGAGTCCAGATGGACCCGGCCAAGTTGAAAGCTATTAAAGAATGGACCCCCCCGGTAAACGTTAAGGACGTCCGGTCCTTCCTTGGATTCTGTAATTTCTATCGCAAGTTCATCCCTTCCTTCTCGGAACTTGCCAGACCATTACTAGATCTCACCAAGAAAAACCAACCTTGGGAATGGACCGACAAACACCAAACGGGGTTCCAATTACTACATGACGCTTTCACAAGAGGGCCCGTGTTAGCCTACCCAGACCCTAATCAACCTTTCACCATCATGACCAACGCTTCCCTGACCGCCTCGGGTGGAGTCCTAATGCAACGAGATCATAACGGAGACATGAAGCCATGTGGCTACCTCTCCCAAACCTTTGCGCCAGTGGAGCGCAATTACGATATTTACAACCACGAGCTCCTTGCCGTGATACGAGGATTAGAGGAATGGCGCCAATACCTTCTTGGATCCGCCTTCCCTGTGACGGTTCTTACGGATCATAAGAACCTCACCTATTTTAAGCAACCACGGAAGCTATCTCGCCGTCAAGCCCAGTGGCTATTGTTTTTGCAGGATTTTGATCTTGCCTATACTGCCTTGCCTGGATCCCAGATGGGACCAGCAGATGCTTTGTCTCGATGTGACGCCGTCGACACTACCCAGGACAATGCCTGTTACGGTCCCAAACCTTCACAGGTCGTATCAGGGACTTAGTCGTTTCTTTTCTCTTTTTCATCTTATCTAATCTTATCTTTTCGAGTCACGTGACCAGATCACATGATCACTAGTCTGGAGCTAGTTTACTTCCAGCTGGTTCACTCGCGCTCAGGGATGCTCACTTCTCATAGAGTCTAGACTTGATGTCAAGAACTCTTTCGTACCTTAATATATCCATATATATACTAATGACTTCCCACAGTCATATCCGCTCCTTCTATTCTTCTTTTAATCTCCGTGCCTCATGTCTAGCACATGTTAGGCTTCTCTTCCATTCTGCCACAGCATGCTGTGTCCTCATTCTCTTCATTTCCGTTCCTCATGCTTGACGCATGTTACACCTCATGTATTTAATCTCCGTCTCTACATCGGTAGATCCGTAGTACACATGTACACATAGTAGAGCAATATATAAACCCAGAGACTCGACCGGATACCCTCCAGTCTAGTTCTCTTGGGAATTACCTTCCTCAGGAGTTCCACTCGAAGTAGTAGTCTTCTCTTTCATTTTCTCCAGTCTAAGCGTTTTAGTGCAACCTAGAGTCTTCGGACATTTGAGGTTGTTTCAATGCCGATGTCCAAATCCTACCCGATGACGCCTTCAGTCATCAAGTCCGCACAATTGACGTAACCCTTGCCGATCGAATATGTCAATCCTCTGCCAAAGACCCCCTAGTCCTTGATGCCCTAAAAGGAATGGAAAACGAAATTCCCCTATTCGGGCGGTCTTCCCCTGATGATTGGACCTTCCTCGATGGGAAGTTGTATTACAAAGGTCGGATGTATATTCCGGGCGATGCCCGTCAGGAACTGGTGCTGGAAGCACACACCTCGCTCGAAGGAGGCCACGGAGGCCACATGCGCACGGTTGCGCTCCTATCTAAAGATTATTGGTGGCCCGGTTTATCCACCTTCGTTCGCCGATTTGTTGCTGGCTGTGCCATCTGCCAAGCCAACAAAGTCCTTACCCACCCCACCGTACCACCGTTGGTACCCTTGCCTGTCCAAACTTCGTGACCGTTCGTGCACCTGTCCGTGGACCTTATCACCGATCTCCCCCCAGTAAACGGCTTTGATTCTATTATGGTCGTGGTCGACCATGGCCTTAGTAAGGGGGTAATTCTCGCTCCTTGTACAAAAACCATCGATTCGGCAGGGATTGCCAAACTCTTTTACGAAAACGTTTTCAAAAGATTCAGTCTACACGACAAATTGATCTCTGATCGAGGACCACAGTTCATCTCCACCTTTGCAAGGGAACTTGCCCGAATCCTAAAATACGATGTATCCCTGTCCACTGCCTATCACCCCCAATCGGATGGGGAAACTGAATGGTACAACCAGGAGCTAGAAACCTATCTAAGGATATATTGCCAAGGGAAACCAGAGCAATGGCTGGAATGCCTTACTGCTGCCGAATTTGCCCATAATGCTGCCATACATTCGTCCACTGAAAAATCCCCTTTCTTCCTAATAATGGGGTACGAACCGAGATCCTACCCCCCACTCGGAACAACGTTTCTGCCTGCGCTAGAAAAACGGCTCTCCCATCTTGAGGATGCATGAAAAGAAGCCAAAGCAGCGCACGCCCTCTCCCAATTATGAATGAAGGAGAGAATCCATTCGAAATTTAAACCATGGAAAGTTGGAGAAGAGGTATGGGTCGATGCAAAGAACATCCGGACCAAACACATCTCCCAAAAGCTTTCCCCGAAAAGACTTGGACCGTTCAGGATATCGGAAGTAATCTCCCCTGTGGCCTTTCGCATAACACTCCCCAAACAATGGAAGATTCACAACGTTTTCCACGCCTCGTTACTATCCTCCTATAAGGAAACCCCTGAACATGGCCCCAACTTCAGGAACCCTCCACCGGAGCTAATAGATGGAGAAGAGGAATACGAAATGGAAAGAATTACGAATCATCGCAGGAGCAATAACCGGAGGCAATATCTGGTCCATTGGAAAGGATACTCGGATGCTGAAGACACTTGGGAACCTGAAAGAAATTTTGACAATGCTCGGGAACTACTGGAGGAATATAAAAGGCGGAAATCCCTGTGATCGCCCCTTCCTCAGAACCCTCATGTCCTATAATTTCCTCAACGGTACTGCCCCTCTGTGCACCCATCTGAATCGCCTCCCCTCTGTCGCTCACCACGCCCTTTATGTCGCTGCTCTCGAAAATAATGACGCGTCCGACATCTTCGAGAGAACGCCCCTCTTCACTGCCAACACTACCCTCGTCCTTCTTGTTAGGCAGTACAGAATCTACACCACCCTTCAGTCCCTTTTCACCAGGGCCACCTGGTGCTCGTCAGGTCCCCATGTTTTTGCCAACGAACCCCGACATTCCGCCCAAAATGATGTCGCCGTCAACGCCTTCCAACAGACCCTTACCAAGGCCAGAAACCTCACGTTGGACATCCTCGAAGAAGAAGGCTTTGACAGCGTTCTCTCTCTCCTCCCCAACCCCATCCTCGCCAATGCCCTCTACCCCATTCTCCTTCTCCTATCCGCGGACGAGAGAGCCGAGTACTTCTCTCCCCATCTCCACCCCACTGATTTCTCCCGAACCAATGGACGTCTCGGATGGGCCGCCATCGCCGCTGAGGAATATGAGTCCAGCGAGTCCAGTTCTGACTCAGGAGAACGAGGAGATGGAGATACCACCTGTGCACCCTCCCCCATATCTCCCGAACCCTCTCCCTCTTTCCCCCAACTCCGCCAACAGCGGAATTTTCTTTTCTCAGCAGGATTACCACACCTCCCCCACCTTAACGTACCCGCCGACATGGATACCTCCCCCACCCCCGGCCACTTATTACCAGGGATACCCGAGGAACCTCCAGCAGGCGCTGCTGTCGAGCCCATTACCCCAGATCGTTCCCCTACCACCGTGGATGGTCGTCCCCGTCCCATATTTCGCTCCACTAACGCCTTGTCGCGAGTGTTTCCCCCACATGTACAATTCGGCGGGATCACCTGCTTTCAATGTCGCGAACCCGGACATATCCGCCCCAACTGTCCCCACTACCTGTGCCCCTTCTGCAACGTTGCTGCACCCGGTCATTCCCAATACAAATGTCCTTCTGCCCGCTGCGGAAAATGCAACACCCTCGGACACCAAGCCTGGAACTGCACCGAGGACGACATCGATCCCTCTACCTGGGATCTCACCGACCATGACATCAACGAGGGGGACAGAGATAATTGATTCGGTGGATCAATGCTACAATGGGGGTAATGTTACAAGTGTCCTAGGGGATACCATTTTTCTCTCACCAATGGCTTCCCCGGACTTATCGGTATCCACGCCTATACCCGATTCCCTCTGGGACGACATCCTCCCAGACTTGGACATTCCTCACGACGTATGGGAGGGCATCCTGGACTCCTCTCTATTCCAGCCATAATCTCACCTCAGGCTCCTTTCTTCTCTTACTGCGGACCTTTTACTCCTAAGTCATATTCTCTCATATATGACTCGTATTCCCACCATCATAACTAAACTGGCCTCAGTTCATTTCACTTTAACCTTCTTAGTTGAGCTGCGCCTGCAGTATCGCATTTCATATTGCGTCAAGACGCGTCTTTCTTCTTTTGGTACGCGACGTGTCTTTCCTTTTATATGTTATGCAACACGTCTCACGTCCTTCCTTATTTATCACACGCGACGCGACGCGTCTTTCTTCCTTCCTCTTATATCACACGCGACGCAACGCGTCATTACCTTTTATACTTTAGAGCGGAGATTCTATCTGAAACCAGCCCTAAAGGGGCTTAGTATAAATAGCTAGAATTGCCGCCCATGTAACTCTAACTTTGATCTATGCAATCTTACGTAGAATTTGAAGTCTTTGCTGTCAGCGCCTGTGCCAGCGTCGAGAAACCGGTGTTTCACCCGTATTCAATCTAGATCTCGAACGTCTGTCAATCAGAGTTCGATCTAGGCACTGTGAACCTTCTATAGGGAGGTGTCACCACTTTCGTCCCTGATCAGAGGATCAGCGCCTGCTAGCGATCGACCAAGCTAGTAGAGACCAGCCGCCTATTGCCCAGAGGCCGCGCCCAGATACAGGCCTTGTCCACGACCTGTCCATAGCCGACTCTCCCTTGTGTGCCTGGGAGGAGCCCGCTCATTGCCGCTAGCAGGAATACCACCTGGAGTAGCCGCCCCTGCGTTAAGTCGCCACAACCATTGCACACTGCTCGCCGATCAGAGGATCCGCTTGCCTGACCAGAGGGTCACCCACGTCTTCAGGGGAAGACCTACTTCATAGCGAAGATCTCAGTCTTCTGCGTACACGTTACTTGTTACCGGTCGTAACAGCAATGGGTGAAAGAAAAAGAGGGGTATCCATCACATTTGTAACAGATTCTGGGTTCAACTGTGATAAAGGGGAAGGATTGGCCAAGGGGGTTTGACTTTGGGAGGGACGGTCTGAAGAGGTTGTTCTGATGGTGGAAGGGTGTGGAGATGGAGTATTCCGAGATGTTTCTCTGACTCTTCAAGAAGCAGAAGACATGGGTGGTACAGCTTGTTAAAATCCGGAGATCCGAAGGTCCGGAGTTCAGCGGAGTAAGTCCGGTGCTGTAAGTACTGGAACTCAGCTGTTGCCTAAGGGCGAGAACAACTGAGGTGTGTGGAGAAGAAAGGGACTATATATACTATTTGTTTAAGGCACACTCGTACCTCAATAAGTGTCAGGGACAAAGGAAGAAGGGAAAAGTACAGTAATAGTTGCAGGAGCCATTGCCGAGTGGCGACTCCATACCATAAGAGCAGGTGCCACTCCAGAGTTCCAAGTCCTAACTCCAAGTGATCTCAAACCTATCCAGTCCCTTCAGAGGACTGGACCACTGGAATTCCTTCCGGAGTAAATGATATTTTGTCACTCCCACTTGAGTGTAGCTGCAACCCCATACCTTGGACAAATTTCCAATGTTGGTCCTTTGCAAGTGGCTTTGTGAGTATGTCCGCCACCATGTCCCTAGTGGGGATGTATCGGACCATTGCTTCTCCTTTTCCTACTAGGTCATCTCAGACGAAGTGGTACTTGCGTTGAATGTGTTTAGTCTGGGCCCGGAATTGTGGATCGCAACATAAGATGATGGCTGCTTGATTGTCACAGAACAGTTCAGTAGGAGCCTTTTGCAAGTGTCCAATTTCATCAAAGAAGGTTCATAGCCAGGCCAAGTGTTGTCCAGCATTACTAAGTCCGATGTACTCTGATTCTGTGGTGGAAAGGGCTACCATGCTTTGCAATTTGCTGGACCAGGAGATGGCTCCGTGATTACTAATGAATACAAAACCGGAGGTGGAGTGGGAGTTATCTAGTTCCTGGAACCAACCAGTATCGGAGTACCCATGGAAGTCCATGTCCGTAGAGAGTTCAGATCTGTCGAATCAGAGTTCCATATCCTTAGTGGCCTGTATGTACTGGAGTGTGCGTTTTGCTGCTTCCCAGTGGACGAATTTGGGCCTTGTGCTGAAACGGCTATGAAACGACCCAAACAACTATCTATAATCGTCTTGGGGATGCCAAGCTGAATACTATGACTATTCAAAGAAGAGGAGTGAGCAAGGTTTGACAAGGACCAAGACTCAAGGTTTAAGTGATCTTTGAGGTACTGAGACCTCTACTGAGTGGAACTCTTGTTTGTAAGGGAATATCCAAGAGAACTAGACTGGGGATAACCCAGTCAAGTCTCTGGGTTTATATAGCATCTCTATGTATGTACATGTGTACTACAGATCTACCAATGTAGAGACAGTGATTAAATACATGAGGGAAACATGCATCAAGCATGAGGATAAAGCATGTATCAAACATGCTGAAGGAGTGTGTTAGAAGCACTGCTTCTGAAATGGAAGGGAAGTTAAACATGTGCCAGACATGAGGAACAGAAATGAATAACATGCATTAAGCATGTGTGTGACAAATAAGAATATGTGCACAGTACGGAGATGAAGAGAGAACAACATGAGGACGGGGGTGTGTCTAACACGAGTACAACATGTGTTGTGATGTCTTGCATCATGGCATATAAGATTGATGATCGAGATGTCATCACATCTAGGGTTTAGAGTCAGGTGATACTAGTCACAAGACTAAGGGGGTGTCATGTGATATCAAATCACATGATGAGGAAGTCATGTGACACTAGGTCACGTGATAAGTGGCACTCATGGCCAAGCCAGCTGAAGGGAACTATCTTCAGTATAGAGATTAGATGCAATCTAATCATATCTGATAAGATAAGATAAGATAACTTGATTGAAGTTATCGTGTGTAGGCATCGAGCCATAACAGGCTAAGTGTGCCAACCGTGTATGCAATGTCCGGGCGTGTTCCAAGCATGAGATACATGAGCGAACCTATAATGGTCAAGTATGAGACCTGTTTTCCTTCGATGATCATCTCCGGAACTATGCAGTCATCTGTCAGATCAGTGGCAGAGAGTTTGAGGCCATGTGCCATAGGGGTCCATGCTGGTTTACATGTGGACATACCAGTTTGCTTGAGAATTGTGCGACAGTATTGGGATTGGCACAAGGAGATTGTCCAGAGTTTCTGGTTCTGCTTGATTTCAATTCTGAGGATATATCTCGCTTCTCCGAGGTCGTGCATTTTGAATGCAGCAGAGAGTTTTGTTTTAACAGAGTTCATGAACTTCCGAGTGGTGGCAGCTAGAAGGAGGTCATCAACATAGACAACCAGGAAGCAGACTTGTCCATCCTTCTGGAATACGTAGAGGCATGTTTCGGCATTTAGGTGGATAAAACCGAGTTCTCCAAGTTTCCGGTCCAAGGTTTTGTTCCAAGTCTGGCTGGCTTGTTTTAGTCCATATAGGGAGTGCCAGAGTTTCCAGCAGTATCTGGGTTGGATAGGAACGCCTTCTGGAGGTGACATGTATAGGTCTTCTTCCAGTTTTCTGTTTAGGTAGGCTGTGGAGACATCCATTTGGTCCAACTCCAAATCATACTTGGCAGCTAGGGCAATTAGGATACGGATGGAATCAAGATTTGCTACCGGAGCGAAGACTTCCTGGTAATCAACTCCTTCTTTCTGTGTGAAACCATGTGTGACTATTCAGACTTTGTACCATTCCACATTTCCTTTTTCATCTCGTTTAATTCAGAATACAGGTTTGGAGGTGATTGGAGTTACTCTGTCCAGAATGAGTACGGTTTCATAGACGTGATTTGAGTTGAGACTCTGAAGTTCCTCTTCCACAGCAGATTTCCATAAGTCCTTGTCTGCTCCAGAGTAGGCTTCCTTTAGGTTTTTTGGAAGTGACTCCTCGGAGGAATTTGCTGTTACAAGTGTCCTAGGGGATACCATTTTTCTCTCGCCTATGACATCTCCAGACCTATTGGTATCCACTCCGATACCAGATTCCCTTTGGGACGACATTCTTCCAGACCTGGACATCCCACACGACGTATGGGAAGGCATCCTGGACTCCTCGCTATTCCAACTGTAATCCCGCCCCGGACTTCCTTCATTTCTTACTGCAGACCTTTTACACTCCTAAGTCATATTCTCTCATATATGACTCGTATCCATTCCATCATGACTCACCGGCAGCAGTCTATTTCTTCCTATTTAGTCGAGCTGTGCCCACAGCTTCTTATTTCATATAACGCGACGTGTCTTCTCTTTTTGGTACGTGATGCGTCTTTTCCTTTTATAACATACACAACACATCTTTCCTTTTATACTTCACGTGACGCGTCCCTTCCCTTTTTGTCTTACGCGATGCAACACATCTTTCCTTTTGCATCTTATGCGACGTGACACATCCTTTCCTCTTTTACCTTAGAAGCGGAGATTCTATCTGAAACCGGCCCTAAAGGGGCTTAGTATAAATAGCTAGAATTGCCACCCATGTAACTCTAACTTTGATCTACGCAATCTTACATGGATTTCGAAGTCTTCGCTGTCAGCGCCTGTGCCAGTGTCGTGAAACCAGTGTTTCATCAACATCTAAACCCTGATCTCGATCTTCTGTCATTCAGAGCTCAATCAGGTAACTGCGAACAGCTGCCTAGCTGAGGTCGCCCCTTTTGCCCTTGCGAACAGTTCATGAGCTGAGGTCGCCCCCTTGTCCCTGATCAGAGGATCAGACTGCTAGCCATTGCCCAACGCTAGCCGTGCCCAGCCGCCTATTGCCCAGAGGCTGCGCCCAGATATAGGAGCTCTGCCCAC
>QFEF01000349.1:0-10748 GCA_003316035.1 Neoboletus subvelutipes
GGTCGGTAGCTTCCGCAGCATGTGTGATTCTCTGCTCAAGTGTTCGTACTAGCATCGGGACACCAAGTATCACAACCCAAAGGTGTGCCGTTCGCGTGTCGCGCAGACTTACACATCCAAACGTTTTTGATCCTAGATACCGTTTGAATTTACCCCAAACAACTTGAGGAGAGCGGAAGAAATCATATCCCGGTATCCTCCACAGTACAAGAAGGCTGCCGTTATTCCCCTCCTCGATCTCGGTCAGCGACAGAACAAAGGGTGGACAAGCATTAGCGTCATGAACTACGTCGCAAAGCTCCTTGAAATGCCACCAATGCGCGTCTATGAAGTTGCTACCTTCTACACCATGTTCAACCGGTGCGCCGATTTATGATGGTTGAGCCCTTCCAGTCGTCACATTGAGCATGTGTCTAGCGAGCCGATTGGCGAGAACTTTGTCCAAGTTTGCACCACCACGCCGTGCATGTTGCGTGGGTCAACAGAAATCCTTGATAGTGTTTGCTCTCACCTTGGTGGGATTAAACCTGGGGCGACAACTGGGGATGGCAAGTTTACCGTCATCGAAGTAGAGTGTCAGGGTGCTTGCAGCAATGCACCAATGATGGTTGTCAATGACGACTTTTATGTAGGTCACAGGAGTTGCATATTAGACCATGTACTGACGACAAACATAGGAGGATCTCACTCCAATAACTACGAAGAAGGTGCTTGATGCATTTGCAAAAGGCGAAAAACCCAAGCCTGGGCCACAGAGCGGGCGGCGCACCAGTGAAAACTCTGCTGGATTGACTGCATTGACGTCCAAGGTTCGTCAAAGTCTCGGTGCAAATCTAATTCGCTCATTCATTGTTCGCAGCCATACGGTCCAGGAGAGTTCTGTACCCCCGAGTTTAGCTAGACTCTCCCAATCTACACTATGATCTCTTGGGAGTAATGGATGCAGTCCAGTCAAAATTTAGATTAATGAAACTTGGTTAGTGGGATAGTAAGTGGGACCAAGGCAACAAACATGTCAATCATCCCCCTCCCCGTCATCAAATTCGCTCGCACCATGACCACCTTCTGCCAGTCTCTCAATTATATATCTGTGCCAGGCAAAATAAGATATCGGGGCTCATGCACTATTGTCATACACTTACTGCACCTCTTCTTTCAGGTCGTCGCAGTAGGTATCTGCCCGCGTTAAGTAAGATAGCCTGCCCACCTTGATGCACACTCACCAAGGGGTAAATCCTGCGAGTCATAACCTGTCGGTCCGGCCCGTTAATAAAATCAAAGACAATATCTGGAATATGCTCACCGAAGGGCATTTCAATTTCGTCCGCGATTCCTTCAATGCCCATCAGTGTGAATGCGACTACAGTAACGATTGGGATTGTTCTCCAGCCCAAGTCGTTCATGAGAGTGAGAGGTAGAGCAAACAGGTACAGCGTCACACATTGTTTGAGGTGGATACTATCTACCGACGTGTGATCAGATGAAACGTGGAAAGACCTGATGCAAGAAACCTACAGGACGAAGGAATGGGCGAATTGGCAATCCGTTCCATACACGTCATCTGATCAACCATAGACTGAACCCTGCCGAGGTGTCTTCAGCATCCAACAAATCAACGGAGAAGAGTAACTCGCAATCCATTAATCGCATTGGTCCCTTGACCATAGAAGTATGTTTAAGCCTAGTGCGCATAGAGTCAAGCACTAGTCTTACCTGCAGGGCCAACTGTCTCCAGCAATCCTTCCCGTTTGAACCTGAATATAGCGCTCGTAATTTCATGGGCGATACTAGAAGAAATTTAATGAACCGGGCATGGAGGGCAACAACTTCATAAAATACAAACATTAAAGGAAGCGGCATCGATATGTGATCAGCATATGGGTGGAACTCGACAGTTTGGTAAGAATCGCTGAGAAGAGGTGTGGCGGGTCCAGGAGTATATGTTTGCGGGTCTACGTTCTTCTTGCTGCGTTTCCGTTTAACCCTCTTTGTAGCATCCACGGAACGCCTGTCACTAATGCTGGCGTCTGAAGTAGAACCTTGCATCGCTGCATAAGGTAGCACGGAAGGTTGACTGTGATTTGTGGTATAGCCTAAATCACCGTGTACAGAGAAATGAGGTGGCAGAACTCCGGTCAGGTCACCGTAATCCGCTCCATCTTCTCCACGAAGGTAGTGCTTTACTGCATAGACGAAGCCAAGACAATACCTTAATATCTCGATCTTCTGACGTTTGACCTCAGCGTGAGTGAGTTGTGAGTTCGGAAACCTGGCTTGGGCATTGGTCATGCCGTTCTCATTAGGAGGAAGGGCAACGTTGACCCAGATCATGCGAGACAGATTGCGAACCTAAGGGTGTATTGGTATGAGATGAATGGTAAATGTGGCACGAAATATCGTACGTTGGCTGTGAGAGTCGAAAAACATTTCCTGCCTTCCCAGTAACGATCATAAGAAGTGCTATGAGTGGATTAGTGTTCTTTACGTTGTGATCAATGCACGTCCAACTGTTAGACATACCCATTTCTGGTGCAAATCACGTTCGATCTTCTATGACAGGTAGGCAAGAAATGCCATGACTCACCTGAATACCAGAATGAGGCCAACCTTTCGAGCAATTCAGTCTACGAGAATGGTATTTGGCTACAAATAGCCTGCTCACCACGACGGAAAGTAAAGGAACCACTGAATTCGTGAGCTCGATTCTATTGCCCTGCGACCGTGCAAACGCAATTACCGCAGAGAAAATCGTAACTGTGATGACGGGACCGAAAATACGGGGTATTATCTACACGTCTACCTTAACGCGTGAAAATGCCAGCATTGTAGGGTACTCGACGCACACTGCCTTTCACCCGCAGGACATCCGGTAACCAGGAGTACTGAAATGATTATTCAGGGTGTCGAACATTGATGACCCACAAACGTGGGCCAAGCAAGAAAATAAACTGACCTTTCGTAGCTGCTGCCTATTGATTCTTGGCGGCTGCCACCATCAAAGGATCGTCGTCATCAAGGTTCAAACCACTAGCCTCCCAGTGGATGGATGCCATACCTTCAGCGAGGCCAGAGCGAGCCTTGCATTTCTGCGAGGTTCCATCGTTGCTGGGAAAAGCCAGAAACCAAAAGAAGACTAGAGAGTCTTGCAAGGCTCACTTCCACTGAAACTTCCAATGAGAGTGCAGGTGTGGTAGTCAAAGGCAGTGAAACGGGTGCTGTAATGGCTACATCACGCGGATACAGTTTACAATTAGGTTCTACACGAGTACTAAACACGCCCATACAATTACTACGAGTCCTCGTAAATGTTATGCGAATCAGGCCTAACGCTACAGTATACTCTAAACAGGACATGCGAAGATGACGTGAAAGCCGTAAAACACTGATACAAGGTATTATTGTCGAGACCTTTGGGCTGAGATTGTTGTGAGCGACTTTCGATGATCTAGGGAAGAAGACTCGGAGCTAGGGTGTGGCCGTCAGGGTGAATCTTGGAGTGAATGTATGAAGTTGGGTATACGGGTGTAGGTCTAATCACGAGAGGTGACGCAAGATTTTCGGATGATTCCGGAACGGCCTGTCCAAGGAAATCGATTCCATTCTCGTTTGAAGCGCTCTCTGACACGGTCGCGGGATTGGTAACTGCATACGAGTAAGAAACTCCTCTAGGAAGTCGTAATGTTTCGCTTTCAGACGGAGAGCTATAGGATCTGGGGGAGTCGGCCCTTATTTCCGGGCATGTGGTATTGTAGTGGTGCACTGCCGGAGGATACCGAAGGCGGACCTCACCAAGGGTGTCCTCCTGGGGGCCAAGAGGTATGTCGGGATTTTGCGACCACATCCAGTCAGATTCGACACCGGGTTCAAGTCGTTGTTTTTCTGACGGGATCAATTGAAGAGGATGGAACGGTGTATGAAATACTTGTTGGGCCGGGGCAAGCAGTGAATTGCAGGAAATACCATCCATTAAGCCATCGTGAGGAATCCACTGATGTGTCGGTTGGAATCCAGGAGAGTGAACTGTACGAGAAAAGTTCGTTGTTGAACCCGAGTCCACTTGTCGACCCTGTATAGGAAGCTTCGAAGCAAGTCGACGCATTGATATCGAGAACGCGGATGTATTGAATGCTGAGCCAGCCCGAAATCCTCCATTTATCGCATTTTTAAACAGTAAAGGGTCTTGGAGCTCGGAGAGGTAGTCATCGGAAGGGTGCAGAGTGCCCGCCGGGTATTGTTGTGGAGAAAGAAACTCCTGAGGGAAAAAAAAGGAGGCTTGATTATGGAAATTTGTTGACAAATCCAGCGCGTTGCATGAACCTTCATTGAGGGACGGTGCTTCCGAAGCGTAGGAGAACATGGAGGAACTATCGGCGCCGGTATCCGTGTTCTGGAGATTAACAGTGAGGTCGAAATCGCTTTTCAGGTGACGCGTGCTAAAAGAAATGTTTGCGAAGATATCTTGAGAGGATATACTAGCCACGGCTGGTGGCGGAGAACAATGCTCCGGGGGAGGCTGAGAGCGTTCCGAGAAGAGGGGGCGCACTGAGAAAAAAAATTAACTTGCGCAACTTGCGACGATTATAATGAAAGACAAACTGGCGGGGTTGTCCTTATGGATTTTCTTCAGTCTCTGGAGGTGACTGGAGACCTGCTTCCTGGAACGATTTTTGCCAGTTTTCTCCAGAATATAGGATTGAATAAGCTGGCAGCGTCCAAAGGACTTGGCCCGGTTGCCATCTGATAAGGGTTCATTTTCGTGTGTAGATACCCGATAGTATTTGAGCCGCCGTTTACCCATTGGGGGGTACAGGGCAACAGCTAGTCGTTATCGCAGAATGGTAGATTACTAAAGAAGAAAGAACCGACCTTCCATGAACGCGGCGTGCACGTCCTCGGGCCATACATCCTCGTATCTTGACTGCTTGAGCTTGCCAGCACCCGCGACTGTGAGCAAACTCTGGTCTGGGATGTCGTCCGTTGGAATGGCCGGTTTTATGTCTACTTCGGGGGATTCCATCTGAAATAAGGTAGCGCGAGGAGATGAACCTAGGGAAAGGTCGCTCCAGTACACAATTGATGCAATATCATACGCGTTGTACCCTTTGGAACTCCGCGTACTGGTCACATGACTAAAATCACAGATCACGTGGTATGATCGGTCTGATAACGTGACTTGGGCGCGAGTAGAGTCGCGCGACGCGCGTCATGTCCCATTTATGCAAGTACACGCACGCAGTAAGCCTTGAGAAGTTGTTGTTTGACATGCACAGCGTCCCAGAATCTATCAACGCACTCAGGATAGCCTTACACGAGAAAGGCGTCGAAAGCCATATACTTGATGCATTCAATCACCTTGCATCTTGTTTGGTACTCTTGGTATGCGTGCGTGAATTGTTGTGATCCGTATCTGACCAACTCCTCTATGTAGAATTCCTCATCCCCTTCGGTACAGATGATACGAAAACTCTGCATTGTGCTCCGCAAGCCACTCCTTCCACTATATAATGCTTGCCTCCAGCCGGCATTACAACTTTGTTCTTCTGTCCTCTCCGAAGTATTAGGAAAACTTTGTGACGCACACAGTATTGAAGACGAGAGGTTGCGTGCGGCGTGGGACGCAACCGCGGAGGTCATCTTATCTGGCGTCCTTGTAAGATCGCGGCAGTGGCCACAAACATGGACAACTAACGTACTCCACAGGATTTCCTGGATCAAAAAGACGGTGGTGCGTATATCTCTCGTGTTTTAAGACCAGGATCGCTCAGAAAAACCAGGTAATGTCGAATCTGATGGCGCAGTTTGGGAAGTCTTGTATCGCATCATTTGCGAATTCTTCTTCCCTGATTCCGGTCGAGGATTGCCAGTGTTCAGCACACCACTTTGCTTATCCGTGAGCGGATTATTTCTACAAAAACCCGCATATATGCGCAAGATTTTTGATCTAAATGACTGTTCCAAGGCGTACAATACGTTGACAGAAACTGCTGTCAGGCAAATCACTATTCAGAACGCGCTTCGTCACAGTGCTGTGTTGGGCGGGTAACATCTAGTTTTCTTTTGCTATGTGTACTTCACATCTGAATGACTCCTTAACAGTGATCGACTTGGGTCTACTATATCCAGAACAAGAGGTAATAGCTACTTTCTCGGATATAAGTCAGGACTCATGGTCTTTCGTACTAGATTACCTTCTCCTCGAGGCGCTCTTGATGTTATTTGCTCGACTTCTTCCCCCCATCCACAACACTTCCCAAGGAAAGTTCAGACGGGTCAGATTTGTGAAAGAAGTTCTAGGTTCCTCGAAGCTGTTCAAATGCAGTGCGGAACTGCTCGATATAATGCAAACGACATCTGGCACGCACTGGGATGATGTTGCTGCTCAGATCATTGATGCTCTTGCAAGAAGTGATATTACTTAGTCAGTGGATGATTCAGCGAAGCTCCAACACTAATACATCTATTCGCAGCCCACAACCCTTTTCCATCGACGAGATAGACGTCTGTGGATGTGTCTTCCCTCAGCCACTCGCGACCGACAGGCTGATCATGGATAAACAAGTTTTCCTTGCGAATATCGTCGCTGAAAATGTACGCTTTGCTACTCCTGATCGTTTTCCATCTCACATCCTTTCTTGATAGGATGACCTATGTGAGAGCCTACAAGTGCCATACTCCCACATCCGCACAATCACGCTTGATAATTCAGAGCAAAATGTCCCAAAGGGAACAGTATTGATCATGATCTATCTGACGTCTCCGCCGTTAGTTGCTAATGTTGAAATGAAACCCCCCGGTGGAAGCCACCTTTACGCAAAATTTTTGTTGCGGAATGATGCTGTGGGCAGATTCATGGAGGCGTTACGACGACGTGGTGTGGTAAGAATATCGATTGCAGGACAGGCACTCTATTGATTAATCACAGGGGAAATTGAGCTTTCTAAATCCACTGACGAGAATGCAGAGAAAGCGCAAGAGTATCTCGATTGGTTCGGGGTTCAAATTCACAGACGACAGTTCCCCAATACCGCCAACTGCGAGTTTTGAAGGTAAAGTCCAACACGTTAACCAAGGTAAAATCCACCGTCCGATTACTTTTTTCTCGTTGATGAAGCTATCTCTCCAGTTTATAAAACAGATATCGAAGATTCGACCACGTCTCAGGCCGTCCCGGCGCCCCATGTCGGAGAGACGGGCTCTTCTCTCACGCTCAATCCGAAGCCTGCGTTCAAGGACGAAGATCTAGTCCCAGAAGATCTTGAATCTGCAGTGGCGGAAGGTGTACCCGCCACTCTAAAAAGCGCCAGATTGATCCCACTTACCAATGAAACGTCAAAGCCCATCCAGAAATTCACATTGCCCTTCTCTCCGGGGAATTCGACCAGAGTAATACAATCGTTTGCCGACAACGACGAACTCTCAGAAATTTCCGAATTCGAACCCGATAACGATACGGTCATCGAGCGAGCGGCAACCGGAGTATCAGTATCTACACCTTGCAATCACGAATTGAAATCGACACATCGCAAGATCGATCGGGTTGGGATGAATGGAAGTTCCAGTGCTACCTCCGCTACGGGAATGAAAAGATCCTCCGAGTCCGTCTCAAAAACCGGAGAGCGTGCAGAACGAATTGTTCAAAAGTTACCCGAAACTGGGAAACCACTGTTGACCTCGGATTCCCCGATATTTGGCTCATCATCCGACACCCAGATCAACGTTTCCCCAAAGCCACAGTCGAATGTTGATACCCTTCTTACCACGACTGACCATGAAGTCGATGATGGTCCGTCTGTCGTTTCCCAGGATTTCGTTAGCACAGACAGGCTGAAGAAATCGGATATTGATCAATGCGGACCCTTCGACAGGGAACTTATCATTGCCTCGGCAGGGAAGCCCCCGACAAGGTCCATTTCTGTAGAAGAAGAACTCGGACAGCACGCCAGGAGCTTTACCCCATGCTATGGTGATAACCAGAAAGGTCATTCCCGTATCGAGATCACGAAGGACATGAGCGTCCCGTCCAAGATTGCTGGAAATCGCCGAAAGAGGGAGACCATCGAGTCTTCGAGCAAGGCCAGCATCGAAGCTGACGATAAATTTACGCCTCCCCGTAAGAAGAGCCGTGATGACAGACTTACGATGAAGGAGGTCAAGGTCAAATCTAACGAGACCTCGCTAGCTGCCACTTCTCTTTCTAGGGTGAAGAGATGCACAAAGACGACTAAAGGATCCTCTTCCGGTATTGAGCCGATGACAGTCGATTTTGACGAACTCCCAGAAATCAAGTCAACCTACCAAGGGACTCGCAGATCATCGAGGATCAAAAAGAGGCAGACAGCAGCAACAGCCTCGACTCGGGCTAACGTCAGGCGTGGCAAGACTCAGAAAGGGAAACCAGCAGACGGTCAGTCAACTTGTGGTATGGAACGTATGAAGGTAGCCACCGCTTCACTGCAAGACACCGGCGCCAAGGTCAGCCACGGCGCACCATCAATCCACAGTTCATGCCCTATACCAATTCCGACTGGGGAGTCCCCTTCCCTGAAGATCAATGGCCATCTAGTGAGTAATGCCACTTCCCCGACGCGATGTCGAATTGCACATTCACTACTCCATAGCCTTCAGTGGAGCCGAGGAATGCCGAATATATCGCTCCAGAAACGAGCTTGTCTCAAGAGTTGCCAAAGGTCAGCTTTTTGAGTTCGCATCTGACGTCAGGAAATTATTGTTTGTAGGCCGGCAACGTCCTCTCTTGCGAACCGAGCCAGCCAGCCAAAGAGCCAAGGGGGGACCTTGACCTCGTTCAACAAGCCTCTTCAGATGTGATGCAAGTCGCAGAGGAGCAATCCCGTGTCAAAATCGAAGAGACCATAGATGATCAATACCTCGTGTCTGACCTGCGTACCGTAGACAACGATGTTAGCCGGATTCAGGAAGTCGTTGATCACTCGGTCTCTTTGAAAAAGAGAAATGAGCTCGCGGAGGTAATTAGCCTGGCTTTACTGCAACAGAGTGAGTTCTTATCATTAACCAGCTATCCCGACCGATCATGGAATCGACACCTCGAACAAAAACTGTCACCATTGATTTCACTATCGACAGTTCTCCGGCTCGAGAGAATAATGAGCTCAACAAGGCGTCTGTTAATCTTGTGCGTTCAGAGGCAGTTATTCGAGCGAAGTTAAGGACTTCCGATCAGTCCGACTGCGCCGCTATGGAAGAACCTACCTTTGTCTCATCCCCTCGACATAGACGCCGAAGCGTCACCTTCGCATCTCCTATTGAGTACGTGCTGGATAAAAAAGTGAAATCCAAGACGCAAGTCAGTTCATCAAGGTCAGTCGCGTGTTCTTCCCCTGCGAGAACGAGAAGCCAAAATGTAGACCTCCCCTCAATTAACGCCCTGCGAAGCCGTCGGTCTCCCTCACCCTCCGAGAGCAATATCCTTTCTCCCCTCAGGATACCGGCAGGAACCGTGAATGTGAGACGCGAATCACCTAATCGAATCACCCCGCGGGCTACATTACAAAACTCGAAGTCATCACAGGGTAACAATTGTTCCTATGGTATGCTGCCACAGTGACCCGACCCGCAGCCCATGTCGAAGCCTCAGTGCACAATCAGATTGCCGACGAAGTTGGAATCCAAGATATCGTGGAGGTGAGTGTCTCTGTGCTCTCTCTCATTCACCTGCTTAAATCCACATCCCACAGGTACTCAATGAAATCCAAGCTGTACCTGGCCGGTCATTTGTGTTGTACTTTGGCATTACTGATCAGATCACCAGGTGATTATCAAAGGTGTCTCTGATAAATTTAGGAGTATAAAAAAAGATATCCAGCATGGTCGAGATGAACTTATCCAACAAGTCCTCAATGAACTAAAGGGCATGGCCGTCGAGAAGTAAATCTTCGCCCTTTCAGCGAACACCCTGACAACCATCCTTTGTAGTGCGAAATATTTCAATGGACTGGTACGCCTCGAGGAAGAATACTACAAGAATGGAAAAGCTATTACTCGCTGCTGGGAAGAGCTCATCGACTGCAACGACGATATTGCAGTGCAATTCCAAAATGCTTTGAAGGAACATGATCAAAGTATATCCACGAGGACATTTCCGAAGTCCCTTCTTCCCCTGCAACCGGTTTTTTCTTGCCGCTGTGCGAATGCCTGATAATCAGTAATCGTGTGTCCACAGGACAACGGAATGGGACGGATTGGAGTCAAGTCAGTGTGTGTACGATACTAAGCGAGGATGTTGCCGACCATAGTGCATTGTGTGTTGTTGTAGTGCGAGAGAATTGACAAAATTGCTTTGCGATTCGAACATCGGGACGGACTTGTCACTCGGCTCTTCAACCCAGCGAGAAAGGCAACATTCAAGTAACCGAATGGTAGATGGCCAATGGCATCATTCCTCGGAAGCCACTTATCCCGCGCACTGGGTCATACGACCTTTGCCAGTATCTTCTGCCGACGGCAACGATACCTTTTAACACGCACATCACTACGACCTCCCGGAAACCTTACCATATTCGCGACGTGCCGCTTCTTCACCATGTCTAGCGGCGATTTTCGCTTGCCATCGAATGTCCAACCAACTCACTATGATCTCACCGTAAAGACGGACCTTATGAATGAGGTATTTGAGGGTCTCGTGAAGATCAGGCGAGTGTGCTCTTTTCTTCCAAGCATGTTCACGCTTACAATGAAATGCCAGACTGAAGGTGAAGGAAGAGACCTCTGCT
>QFEF01000353.1:0-15668 GCA_003316035.1 Neoboletus subvelutipes
ATCTGAGCACGTTCATTGGGGATCACTTCACGGCGGAAGTGGAAAAGGCGACAGAAGCGGTGCGTGTTTTGTAGATTTGTCTCCATTTTGTCTCAGATGGACTCAACTTTGTTTTAGGTGGAACTCGATATACCCTTCTAGAGGCATCGGGTGTTATGGAATGGAAAACGAGTGTTTAGATCGATCATCATGTATCACCCACCTGTACAAACAGATACAGTAATTTTCTTCGGGTGTATGACCATTTCGTCTCTCGGACTCTTCAGGCTTGCTAGCCGGTCCCGGTGAAGTTGGCGAACACGGCTTCGATGAACATTTGTATCCTAAATCAAATTTCTTGACCGCTTAAACAATCCGTTGGGTCACAAAGAAGCCACTGTACTCACCGCTCCGTGTCCAAGTTCCTCGAGGCTCAAGCTGGCAATGACTCGGACCATCACTGACTTTCTGGAGTCGTCTGCGGCGCGTCTCACTGTCGATTGCCAAATTTGGTATGTATGTAGGGATCTCTTCAACTTGTCCATGTCCTCGTTAGTCTCCGTTCGTAGTGTGCTGGGTCTCTCTCGTACTCGACCTCCACCTTTCCTTTCGCACTATCACCGTGTATCCCACATTTCCCCCCTCTTTCGTTGTCAACTCAAGCTCATCCCGACCCCCCGTCTGCGGAGGAACGTTGCAACGACACCTTGCGTACAATATGCACGTCCTTCCCCTGTCATCAGGTCAGACCCGGGACCGAAGAAGGAGACCGACGTCAGCTCCGAACACCGCGAACGACCCACCCTTCGCGAAAACATTTACACCATTCCTAACCTGCTGACCGCCTCACGCATCCTCGCCTGCCCCGTCCTCGGATGGTCCATCATTCACGACGACTTTTATCTCGCGACAGGCTTGCTTGTTTACGCAGGCCTCTCAGATCTCGTGAGTGATGTGTTCTGATCGTTTCTTTCATCAGTGGTTACGACTACGGCGTCGAACACTGAAAAAGAAACAAAAAAATATCGACAATGACAATCATAATGACATGAATTATAAAGGTCGATGGATTCTTGGCAAGGCGATTCAACATGCACTCCGTGCTCGGCACCATCCTCGATCCCGCCGCTGACAAGGCATTGATGACCACTCTCACTGTCGCGCTCGCTGTCAAAGGCATGCTTCCTCGTACGTCTCGCCCCCGGTTTTTCTCTCCCCAGCCGCGTCTTCACCCCTTCCATACGAACTAGTGTGGTTAGCAACGATCATCATCGGACGTGACGCGCTCCTCAGTCTATCCGCGTTCTATATCCGTTATACGTCCCTACCCCACCCAGTAAGCGGTGTCACTGGAAACAGAGGAGCATGCTATCGATCCGTTTCGTGCTATGTAGAAAACTTGGCGACGTTATTGGGATTTCTCGATCCCTTCTGCCGAAGTACGTCCAACGGCCATTAGCAAGGTATGCACGTTTTCGTCTTTTTCGTTGGTCTATTACGCAGAAACGCTTATTTTACATATACATAGTACAACACCGCTGCGCAGCTTGCGTTGATGTTCGGCACGACCGTCGCCCCGATCGGTCCGGGATTTCTCAGTGCATACCTGCCCGAGATGCAGTACGCCAGTCACTTGGCTATCGTACACTCACTGATGCCGTTCTCGTCAGAGTCCTGGTTGCCGTGACCACCGTCTGGAGTGGTTTATCCTACGTATTCTCCAAGGACGCGGTTCGGGTTATCTCGGAGACACGCAAGCAGCGAGAGCCTCCATCCCAATCCTCGTAGTAATACCTTTTCACTCGGTCCCAATCGACTTCTGTGCTGAGATGATAATAATACACATTACACAACATTGGCAAGATACAGACAACAGCCCGTGCCGTAGGTGTACACACGCAACGACGGGCAAAACACGACAACGATACGAAACGTTTCATTTATGCTGAATCGTCGTTCTACGTCGACGGACCTCTTGCAGGGCGTCTGCAATGGCCTGTTTGTTGGCGCAGGTTTCTTGCCAAGCACTGCTTGCGAACCTGTACCAGATTGAGAAGCTGCGTACGACATGACTACGAGGACGTACTTTGCACGCCGAATAAATACGATGCACCACGCAGCACCCTTAAAGGTCCGTCGCTTATTCGTAGCGGCGGGTGGAGAAGGTTTAGGGTATCCTATTCGTGATATGCAAGCCAATATACGTTTGTCACTAATCGCAAATACGTCAGGTCAAAGGTAACTAGGAGACACGTGTCCACGATACCTTTCTTCGAAACTCGATAGGAGTACGAGGAGGTATTGCTTTTGATAGCTGAGACCGTCCCGCAACGTTGATTCCCGAGTGAACTTGGCCTTCAAGTAACGAATCTGAACAATCAGCCCTTTACACTCTTGTTTATGTTGCGTCCTCAGTTCGTCAAGCTGGCCGTCATCGCTGTTAAAGAGGGGATCGGAGCGACCATCTGAAGAACAAGGGAGAGTACGCACGCAGGGCAGACGTGTTGCTGCAGTCTCTTCGTCTTCGCCTTTTGGTTTTCAAGTTGATCGTTGAGGAGACGAATCTGGGTCTGTGCCTGTTTCCTGGCACGTTCCGCCTTGACGACCTCCTCCCTTTGCTTCTCCTGCGATTTCTCCCTTTTTGCACGGAGCGCCTTCAAATCGCGACCAAAGATCTCCGCGTCTTTTCGGACGCGTTTCAGCTCCGCCTCGAGTGCAGCAATGGTCCTAGCAATGTCCGTCTTTTCCATCACCATCTGATTCTTTTCTTGTTCTGTCCGCTGGAGTTCGTCGGCTTGATTCGAAAGCGCATCTCGGAGTTCTTCAATCTCGGCAAGATGAATGTCCAGCTGCTGACGTCGGTTTTCGTGCGATTTCTGCGACGCCGAGTATTCGTTTCGAAGTTTATGAGCCCGCTGGCAATAAAAAAAGGTCTGAATATCGGGTAGGCACTATTCCAAGAAAAACCCACCTCAGAGACTTCGGCGTATCGTTGTTGAAGGTCTTTATGATCTCGCGCAAGAATAGAACGTTCTTGTCGCAGTTGCTCGATCGCCGATGTGTTTTCGCGCACTTTAGCTGCCAAAAGTCGTGCTTTCTGTTCTGCGTTCGTGTTCACTGTATAGAGACTGTTTCAGGCAAGGGTCCCACAGGAGAACCAGTCCTCGTACCTCGGAGCTCGGTCTCGAGTTCGTGATTGTCCTGCTTGGCCTTCTGCAGCTGATGTTTCACGTCGTCCATATCCTAGGTCTGATGTCAATCGATGAATCTAGACATGTCATTATCATAATTACAGTTTCAGTGCGCTGCAGCTGTCGAGCAACGCCTCCGAGTTCGCGTTGCAGGCGATTATGTTCAGTGGACATCTTTCTGAGGCGCGTCCGTTCTGCCTGTAATTCTGCTTCAAGATCAGCGATGACCGCCTTCGCCTTCTCGGCCTCCTACGAACAAGACGATGTGAGCTCATGCACAGAATTCACGAGGTGAGTTTCCTACCCCTTGCGTATCTGCTCTTGATCTGCGGCTCTCCCGTTCCGCTTCGATCGCTTTCCTCACCTCTTGTTTTGCATTGCGTACTTCGAGGTTCATACGATTTGCAGTGTCCTGAAGAACAGCCTTTTCGCCCAAGAGCTGGCGCTTTTCGTCCTGCCATTGCTTCCTCATCGTGTCCAACTGAGCGTTCACGTTTTGAAGCTCCACGCGCAGTGCTTCGCTTGTCTTGATGAGTGGTGTAGGTGGATTGGCCAGGAGATCGCCTCCCGACATGTCCAGGGAGAGAGAACTATCCAGAAGCGTTAGCATGACTGTCTAGAAGGTGTCTGCCCCATACCTCTCATCTGCTTCATAGGCTCGCAGCAGTCTCGGTGGGTCGATTTTGACGAAACACTGTTGGCACCGTAGCTTCTGGAGTCGGCGAAGCCGTCTCTCCTCTCTCCTCTGCAATCTCGCAACCTCGTTCTCAAGTGACACGATGCTGGAACGCGCATCCTCGAGATTCTTTGTAAGCTCTACGACGTCAAGACCTGCTTCTTGCAGTTCGTCCAATTTCTGATCGATGCTCTCGTTCGCGCGGTCAAGTTCTATCTCTAGTCTTGCGATTTCCGCCAACAGAGGTGAGGCGCTCGGATCACGCCCACCAGTTGCATTCAACCACGAAAGCTGTCAAAGGTCGTCGTAAAACGTCAATTTCGACCTTGTAATGATGTCGGTGACGTACGTCTTTAAGTGGCGCTCCAGGCGTCTTGGGCGTCTTGAGACTCATGGACAGAACATGTCGGTGGATCGGAGAAATGCCACTGTTATTGACGACTCTATGCGGAGTCGCCATCTCCGCGTGGCTACTCTTCAGAGCTCTGACCCGCTCCAACAACTCCTCCTTTTCACGTTCCAACAACTCGATCCTCGCATCTTTGGCCTTTTCAATGGCTCGCCGAGCGGGGGACTGCTGGAGAACAGCGGACAACCTTGCAATTTCTTTGTTGGCCTCGTCCAATTCTGCCTCGAGAGCTTCCTCGGCTTCGTGATTGCTTGGTGGGTTAGCGATCGACAGGTCTCGCTGCCTTTCTTGCTCGCGTTCTAGTGCAGCCAGTCTGCTTCGCAAGTCAGCCATCCTCTCTTCGTCTGATTTCATCTTCTCCTCTGCGGCTTCCAAAGCATCCTCCATCTGTCGAGCAAGCTCTGTTGCCCTCTCGGCCTCTTTCTCAAGCCTCTCCATCCGATCATTGGCATGTTCTTCCTCTACCTCGTACTGATCGACACGGTCCTGCGCTCGCGCAAGCTGTTCCTGAAGATCCTTGACACGTTCCGCCTTACTCTCCTCCAGTTCGACAATATACGACTTGAGCGATCGCAATTCCTCGGCGGTCTCCTTGTCGCCCTGCGCCGTGCACCGCTGGAGTTCGGCTAGTTTGTCCGATTTGACTTGGAGCTCCCCGTCGAGACGATCGATATCGGTATCGCATTCAGCGAGTTCTCGTTGTAGCTCAGAGACTCTTGCCGTCGCCTGCATAACCTCGTTGCTCATCTCGCTGAGCTGGCTGTGGAAATCTTCTTCAGCAAGCTTATTGGAGAGTTTCTCTTCCTTCAGCTCTTTCTCAAGTGTGCCGACTTTCCGATAGAGCGCCGTACTCTCCTCCTCAAGTTCTCTTATATGTGCTGTGGCTGCTTGCAGGTCGCTACTGAGCGCACTGATCTTTGTATTGGCTTCCTTCAAGGCGCCACCAAGCTCCTTGCCGCTTTCCAATGCGCTGTCGGCTTTGGCGGCGCGCTCAAGTGCGAGGTCGCACTCTGTTTCCAGTTGGTCTCGAACTTTCTCCGCCTCGCGCTTAATCTTGTTAATTTCTTCGACAGCATCGGCGTGCTTTTCTTCCGCTTCTTCGACCCTCTTCTCCAGCTCACCCACAATCTCCGAGACCCCTGTCTCCACCTCTGTCATCCGCGCCCGCCACCGTTCCTTATCTCGAGCCCGCTCGTTGCGTTCCTTTTCCAGGTCATTGGCCACCATATCCTTCTCCACCGTCACTTGTTCGAGGTCTTCTGTCATCTTCTGGACGAGAGCTTCTAGTTCAAGCCTCTCCTCAGCCCATCCCTCGGCATCAGATTCCTCCTCCACATTACCCAACGCACCCCCAGCACTAGTCCTTCTCCCTCTCCCCGCACTCTCGACGCTCAGTCGCGGTCCATGCTTGACCTCCTCGTATTTCCGTAATCGCGCAATGAGGTCCATGTTCTCTTCTTGCAGACGGCGATTGAGCCCGTGCAAGTACCCATTCAACTTTTGCGCATCGAAACGACCCATCTTGCCTCGTTCACCGAGACCTAGAGCGGGGTCGTAAGAAGTGTTGGCGCGAACGTGGGTCACAAGATCCTGCGAGGATGTGGTCGAGATGACAGACGCTCTTTCGCTCGCATCATCGTGGGGGGCAAGATTGTCGTCATCTCCAGCCTCCGACGCATCGCCCTCGGGAATATACGCCTGCGCGAGGGGATGTGACATGCGACCCCGCCTAGGTCGGGGTGTTATTCCCGCAAAGGCCTTGTGAATCGCGGTTCCCGGTGTCGCCTGTCCGTCTTCTGCCACTTCATCCATGACCGGAAGCCCGCTCAGACGTCGGTGGGGATGTGGTGTAGTAACGAATTTCATGCGGGGACGGGCGGTGGAGTTGATGACCGAGAGAAGGAAGGATCTTCGGCGTGTATGGGGCGTGACCGGTTCCGAATCCACTTCGATGGCTTCTTGAATGTCTAGTTCTTGGGGGGGCGGTGGGATGTTGAAGCGAGCGCGTGGACGAGGTGCGACTGCGGGGGTCGGCGTAAACGCTGCTGATGGAGCAGGAGAAGAAAATGCAGTCGATGGTGCAATCGGGGAACGAGTAGCTTGGATGGTATGGTCCATTGAATAGCTTGGGTCAGAGGACACAGATGAAAATGTGGGTTCCCTATCTGAAGTGCGGCCATCATCAGTATTGGAGGCCCGCTCGGGTTCACTCTCGAGCTGTTCCTCCTGCCCAGCAGGAGATGTATCCTGGTCTTCGTCACTTGTTCGTGAGAGGCTCTCGTCGGGTGGTTGTATGACAACGCTGGGTAGTGAGGTGACGGCCGGAGAGGCGTTAGCTGAGTGCGGAAGTGGGACATGGATGCCTGGAGTAGGCGACTCTGGGTCCCTGGGTAATTGGATGGAACGATTGCTTCGGGGAGTAGAATTAGGCGGAGAAGAAGCAGAGGAGGACGTCGAACGCGAGAGTGACGGGGTTCGAGTGCGACCAAGAGGTCGACGCAGAGCGACGTTGCGATACTTGTCACTGGGTGAAGGCTGACGCGATGTATTGTATCAAGCAACAAATTTTAGAGGAAGAAAGAGACTCACCTGTGGTTCAGTGCGCAGCGAAACGGAGTAGTCATACTGCAAGCCTTTCTTCCTCGGGGTGGGTTCCAGTGGCGGCGGCTCGGGCGACAAAGGAGAGCTAGCACGACTGACTGACTCTAAGGCATCCACCAAAGACATATCCTCGGCCTCGTCGCTCTCTGGAGGGGGTAAGTATGCCTCTGGCACGCTGTTGGTGCTCTTCCCCAGGGGGTCCTCCGGATCGGTATTCTCCTCCGAATCATGGGGCAACGATGTGATAGCGCTCACGTCAAAGCTTCTCTGAGTGAGTCGACCAAACGACCTTGATGCTGACGACTTTACCGAGGCAGAGCGGGATGCAATCGAGGTCGCAAAGCGGACGGTGCTGGACGTGCTAGATTGTAGACGGATGGTGGCAGTGGCGTTATGGGATGATGCAGCCGCTGGCGTTGAATGTACGGGTAGAAGCTCGTTATCGTCATCCGTGGTTGTTGGATCAGATTCGGTGTCGGGTACGACGGAGTGCTCAAACCCGGGCAACGAAGGGAGCGACGACGGCTCTCTCTCGTCCTCGATCCTGCGCCATATTCGTGATGGCGTTTCATACAGTGCCATGCTAAACGGCGCACTGGACCTGCAATAAATTTCTATGAGTTCGCTTCAACAATGCCTTTGAACGAGGTGTGAATGGGTTTGAGGAGGTCAAGGTCACGCGTTCGTTGCATTCCATCACGTGACCGCGTCTCCCCCACTTTATATTCCTTTCGGCTTAGCTTTTTGATGCCATTATGTCTTTGTTTAGCGCTGAAGATCCGGCTCAACCGAAATTCGAGCCCAGAGATAGATCACCCCTGCTCTCTGATGAATCTCAGCAACCGGCGAGCCTCGTGGGGCTTCAACTAATCGTCTCCGGACTCGAACGCCATGATCATCAGGCAGCTGTTGCTCACATGCATCGAATTATCGAAGAGTATAATCAAGCGCATCCTGCCGATCACCTCCCATCCCTCTCTGTAACACCTCTTGACTCTCGGTCCCCAGTCGACTACGTTTTCCTTTCTATACCTCCTCATGCGTCCAATCAACCTCGCCCCGATTGGTTGGAGAACATTCGGAATATCTTGTGTGGTATTGAAGGAATCCACGCCGATTGGAAGGTTAACAATGGGCCGGATCGTACACGGAGGATATACTTCCACGGGGGTGATGACGTCGACGCGAATGCGTTGAAGCCGCAACTCGACCGTTACTTGGCAAATCATCAGGTTGCGACACAAGGCGCATACATCAACCGCGCGCTCAATCGTGTAGTGTACGACCTCGTTTCGCAAGACGCCGTAACATGGCTCAGGTCAAACCCGCCCACTTTCGAACGCCGAACGTATCATCCTGAACAGTACCGCTTTATCCAACCCATCTACGGATTGGAGGTAGCAATCACGGGTCTTCGTGGGATTGACGGCGCTCACCAAATTCTCGATCAATACTTCAATAGGAAGTATGGGAACGTCGTTGCTCACAGCCGAATGGAACTTAATGATGACGTGTATTGCGTTATCTATTCCTCCTGGACTGTTACCTGTAGGGTTTTATCAGATCCTCTGGAGGCCTTTACGGGAGCTGGCTCAGCCTTTTCCCGCCTTTTTGCTACTTCCGACCCCTACCTCCTTTACCTCGTCAATACCGTCGGCGTCCCCACCAATCTGACATGTCTTTCTCCCTCTTCCACTCGGGCTGTTGCTTCAAGCGAGATAAAGATCTTGCGTGCGGAGCTCGAAGATGTTCGTCAACAAGGCATTTCTGCAATGAACTCCTTTCACGCCATCCTCCAAGATATTCATTCTGCGCTCCACGACCTTCGTTGGCAATATCCCCTTTCCACCCAGGCTATCTCGGCATCGTCAGCGTCGTTCGGGATCTCAAATCGCCTCACCAGACTGAACATCCGGTTGATGTCTGCACAGCAAGATCAGCAAGATCGCGATATGGCCGAACTTACTCGAACGTTCCCGGGTAACTTTGTGGATCAACAGCGAAGGGCTTTCCTCGTCCCTTGTACTGGGAACGACAGGCATGTCGCAGCCGAGCACCAGCGTTCCATTCATCGAACTATAGAACACTCTGCGCAGCTAGACGGGGTATTACATATTTCGATCTCTTTGCGTCCTGCTATGCTCTATCGCCTACAATGTGTCTTCAACCTTCTCATCCTCATCGGTGCAGTACTGTTGTGGCTGCATATCATGCGAGGTGGGTGAAGTATCTGAGCTACCAAATGATATGGGGGTAGGATCGTCCTTTCCCCTTCCCCACCCACTGCTTACCTGCACGTCCTCTCCTCTCTGCGTAATGACTACCTCCGTAAACGATGGCTCAGCGTTTTCGCATACTGCCCTTCCTTTCTGTCTTGTTCCCCTTTGTGCTGCAGTCTGCGTTGTATTTCTTACTTTCTTTAACTACGGCGTTTGATCAGCAAACTACCCCCTGGCAGCTGACCTCTGAAAACGTTGATGTAGAAAATGACCAGCAAGGAACGTCTTTGTGACGGCCGACACTTGTGCACACGACAAACTAGGATCAAGTTGAACGCTATAGCTCTCTTCAAATACAATGGTAATAATAGTCTACCACGATACTCTCTACAATCCGCCAACAGATAGACGTACATACATGATGCAAGACATATCCTTCCGAGTGCCTCCGGTATTCAAGGACGAGGTACAGCTGATACAGTTCGAATCAATCGACTGGTTCAATAAGGTTTAATCTCCAGGTGGATCTGATAAAAAGCTTAATTGAGGATATCAACTTCGAATGAGGGCACACACCTCAGAGATGATCCCGTTTATTGGAACAGCAAGTTCCTTTGCATACTCCTCCATCCTCCTTGGTGCTCTATCCCGGCAATTTGGGCAGCTGCCAGCCTTCCTCACCATACTCTCGATCCACTCCCCGTTCATCAAGGTTTCTGCACATGGCCGTACTCGCAGCACGTCGATAACACTGTCTTGATAGCTCTTTAGAGATAGACGTGGCAGTCCATTCTTCCTGCAGAACTTGCAGTCGAGCGGCGGCAGAGGGAACAACGACCAGAGCCGAATAAGCTGAGACATGGCTTGCCCACAACTCGCATGGTACTTGACCAAGCGCTGGTAATCCGAGCCAGAAATGAAGTCTAGCTCGGCAACATATGCGGGTTCCCAAATCGCAAAACGCAACATGTACCGCGCAGCGATGTTCGCCTCCACTTCTGCCCTGTACCGACATGCGATGGCGAACACGCGCATGGGTTCCTGTTCTAGGAACTCGGGGGCCGTTATCATCTTGACGATGAATTTGCCCACGCACTTCATATCGTACTTGTCGGCAGCGTCGAGGACCGACATGACAACATCTAGACTTTCGAGGACAGGGAGTGTGGAGTCATAGACGGGAGAACAGAAACTGAGCAGCTTCCGCAAAACAGGGCCCTTCTCGGTTACGGGTATGACTGGTAGGCCGCACTTTGTTTGGTCGGCAGCCTTGTCAAGCGGGTCGGGTTGTGGCAGAGCGAACATGTTTGCAAAGAAGGGGGACGCTAGTGACAAGAGAAGCTTGTAGAAGCGAAAATCGACATTGTCTGAAGTTCGGAGAATCACGTCTGCATTGGCCCGATTGAAGGGAGCGGCGGCGTCGACAGGTCCCAGACTCTCTTGCTGGAGCGCAAGGCTGATGGCACAACGCGCTAGAGTTTCGGGTTCGGGGTCTCGGGGGGAAAGGCGGGGAGATTCAGACATGATGGAGGTGAAAGTGGAGGTATCTCTTGTGTCCGAAATGCGCTACATGTACTGGCAACACCGAAGAGGGGGTTTGGGCCGTGGACACGGTGACGGGCCAAGGCAACCGATTGATCCGACGCAACTACATATAGCCTGGTGCTGTGAGACTCGTTGAATCATCCCACGCGTCTACTACATTCGAATCCTCTTCTCTCAGCAATATATTCCACCTTCCGATTCTTTTTTCCGCTCGCACTGTGTCTCGTTTTTAACGATTCTCAGTAGTCAGGTCCTTAGATACGCAATATCCGGTGCTGTCATACTACCGCGTGATTATTGTAACTTGGTTACCTGACCAACACCTCCTGATCGCGCTTACTCCCACAACTCCCCCCATGTTTTCATGCAACAAGTGCGTGAGACTGGAGCAAATTACCAACCGTGGGTGCACTAGTGTTTTCCATCAAGGAACTGTTTATGGTGTATGGTACAAGTACATCTCAACTTTTGCCCAGGTTGTCCAGCGATCATCCTCAAGATGTCACCCATGCTTACAATGATATCCCAAGCGGTATCTGCAACGAATCTTCCGTCATGAGGGCAAACGGCGAACAAGGAACTATGCACTCACGGCTGCAACTGCCTCATCGACTGCCTCCGCAAACCTCTGCACAAAGTCTGACATGTAGGGCTGTGACTTCCGTCGACAGAATGTACAGCCTCCCGCCCTCTCCAGTGCTTTCTGCACATTTTGATATACGGCAGCGGCGCATGGAGTCTCCTGTAATATAGCCAGGGTTTCCTCCATATACTCTGCCCACCACTCCCGTGCGTACGCCCCGTGCATCACGAAGCGAGCGTCCGCTCGCTGCGTGCACATACAACAGTTCGTCCACCATTTGAAGAACCCATAGCTTTCTTTCTCCTGGAGCCAGGCAAGATTGCTTCCAAGTGCCAAGACTGCATGTGCGCATTTTGTGCGGTAAAGCGCAAGGCTTCGAAGATCGCCCTGGCTGATGTTCTTCAACGTCGTGGGATTTACAGGTGGTGCTGGTTGGCGCAACAGGCATGTCGCTGCCGCTCTCGCTTCTGGTTCGTAGCGGAAACGGTAGGCGATGGCGAAAACGTGTAGCGACTCTTTCTCCAAAATTGATGGTTCGAGTAACGTCCTCCGAATCCTTCGCTCCACCTCTTCCATGTTGTACTTGATGGCCGCCTCCAGTACCTCCTCTATGCCTGCCACATTTCCCAGGCGGGGGTCATCGACGGTGGCGGGGTAGCAGAATCTCAGAAGCATATCCAGCACCCGACTATTTTCGGCAACTGGAATCACTTCGAGACCATGGTGCGTTTCCTCGTGTGCACTGCGCGCTTGCGGCTGGGGAAGGTCGAACATAGAGTCGAAGAAGGGTGATGCAAAGGCAAGCAGACAACGGTACACTCGAAAATACACGTCGTCAGAAGAACGGAGGATAATGTCTGCCTTGTTGGAATTGAACGGGGCTGCGGCGTCTCTACGCATAGCGTATGGGGTTAGGGATGGTAGACAAAGGTAAGTGAAGACATCAGGATCGTCTGCTTGGGATTTATGTGCATCATGGTCCCCTGAGTTTGAGAATCTAGCCTCAGTCACCAGTCCAAAAGGTCATCCAAATTCTTCCAGCGGAAGTAATAACCTGAACGACTCTCAGGCATCAACCAAGTGACCGGATATGTTCTTCCTCGCGGGAGCACATCACACCAAGTGATCGAGGGATTTAACTCTGAAGCACAGTTCCCATTGAAACTAAATTTAAATCGACGTCGTGAGCGAGAAAGGTACATTTATGAGAACTAGCAAGTGAAGATCTTCCCTGAGATTGTTCATGCTATCTGATACAGTGCTTGATTTGTGCCTGTGGAGATAAGACCATGAGAATTAGTGCGGATTTTCTCCCACTGATAAGATTACGAGAGAATTATTCGAGTTCGAAAGGTTAAGATTAACAAGCATGCATAGGAGTGCGAGGAGAACGTGCCAAGTCTGCCTTGGACGTCGTGAGCGAGTGACAGCTTTCTCATGCTGCGAGCTCATATACGCGATCCCTTTATCCGCAAGCTCCTCGGTTGCACGAAAAGATCTTAGATGAGTCATGCTACCCGTGCCAATACTGGCGGATAGCACCTGCCACACCCCACACGTAATGGCTGTCCACGGTCTCGCCAACACCCCCACGAGGATGGCGGTTGCGTTCACACAAGAAAACACGCGAGGGTATAAATTTTGTAGCCGAGGCCTGTCTCAAGTAATTAGCATTTACTATAGCGCTTAGTCTTCGGGCATCACGTGGACCTGAGCTAGCTATTCATGGGTTTGTCGCACTTCAAATTCAAACACTGCCAGGACCTCTAATTACGGGGTGTTCCTGCCGAGACTGCAGAAGATTATGCAGTATGGGATGCTTCAAGTTTAGACTATGGATGCATCGGGAGTGTTTCAATCGATAGTCGCAGCATGTGCCAGGACGGTGGCATGTTACACACCATCGGACTAAGAATACATGAATTTGATACGATTTTAGTAGATCGAGTGAGCAGTTGCTCCCAGCATACAAAGTATCTATAGCCCATTTGATATACATATACGAATATGGCGCACTATTCTTCATCTTCATCTTCATCTTCGTCTTCATCTTCGAATCGTTGGCTGCTAGAACCCACATCTGAGTATCGGTGTGTTCGTTGTCTCTTGACGAACTGTGATGCCGACTCGTCTTTGCGATGCATGTTGTCCGACAAGCGGGACTTGGGTAGAGCACGTTTTGGTCTGGGCGGGATCGGATTCAAATCCTGGAGGGACACCGGGTGCTCTTCCACTTTTGGGAGGATCTCGCAAGAGGTTTCCAAGTTCCGGCTACCCTTATGACCCGGACTTTGAGACGACGTTGTGTTGCACGTATTACACACATTGTCGCTATCAGAAGGTGTATGAGATTGGTTTTACCTTGAACCTAGCAATAAGTGCTCACCATGACTGAGCCTCCCAATATATCTTCTTCAAAGAATAATATTTCTTGCGTAGCTCAGCCGCTTCTCGTCGGGCTTCTTCCTCTTGTTCCACAATAGCGTACTTTTCTGATTCTATGTTTTCGAGCGTATACTTGTAGTCTTCGCAGCGTTGTCGTAGAAGGTCATTGTCCCTGGAGAAATCCTTGAGACTTTGTGTCAAAGCATCGATTTCCGCTGTCATTGCTGCGACGGAAGAGATGTCCATATATATTTTGCGTACAGACGGCAAGATAAAATCATGATATTTTTGAGGAACGAATGTGAAGTCGGGTGTTGCTGAAGGAAAGGTCAGCCATGCTGTGGACGCGGAGTGATGGACCGGAACCTATGTAGAATGATTTGCGACAGGTAGGACACGCAGATTTGAGCGCGTCTGTGCCGGAACTGATGTGGCCCCGTAGGCAGCGTTCGCAGTGGACGTGGCCTGTCAGATACGGTGAGCGGTGGTGGCCCGATGGGATAACAAAGATGCGAGACATACCACATGGGATAGAAACTGGAGTCTGCAACACGTCGAGGCAGATGCCACACTCAGCCATCGAATAGACAGTGTATTGGGAAAAGGATGTCTTGGATTGATCGAGATGTGACTATGAGTTGTCACGTGATCGCGTCAGTGTTCCTAACAATGACAAATATGGACCTGCAAACCGAAGTATTATGGTCGATATTAACACCGTGAAACTTGCACTAACACCATCATTACTAGCAGCGTCACCGTGACTAGACTAGCTTCTCGGCCCGCGTTCTAGCGCTCGGCCTTCTAGTTCTTGGACTCTGGTCGATAGTCTGACCATCACGATCCTTTCACTTCACTCATTTTTGAATGTCAAGTCCGGTCAATTCACCTTTTACTCCTGCTCGTCCATTATCTAGGTCTTCGTCTCGCGGCTCACTGCGTTCTGCACGCGCGCCAAGTCCGTCAGTCTCACTGAACGATCCAGGTATTTCCCAACATCACTCATTGTGAATTGTTTGTCACTCCGTGTCTACCTGGTTCGTTCTCTTCCATGTAGTGGCTGCTCGGAATCATGTGTCAACGTTGAGGCATTCTATCCGACAGCAACAGGCCCAATTACACGGTCTAGAGAATATTATTTTACGTGGACCGCGTCCATTCCCTCCAGGTTCTATGGCGTCCTCCAACCATGTATCTCACCCTTCCGACGATGTGCTCGATATCAGTTCTCCTCCCTCCTCTTACAACGCCAACTTTACAACCCCAAAAATGAAGCGTAGATCCAGCTTTGACGTATTACAAGGTCTGGCTGGTCGTGACTCGAGTCTTCCGCTTCCTCGGCGCGAGAGCGCGACGCCAAGCCTCAAGGCAGAAGGTATTCCTGAAGGCATCCCAATGGACTTCGGAAATCTCTCAAACACCAGAGATCCTATCAAGCGAATTTCCAGTCCTACTCGTACTCTCAGTCGTACGTCCTTACCCGCCAAAGGCTAGAGGTCTTTCACTAACCGAAGATTCAACCGCATTACTGAACGTGATTTCACTAGGGATACCTGTTGCATCAGTGGGTCAGTCATTCATCTGCACACTCGCAAATTCCCCTCTCAATTACATGAAACCTTCATCCTCATAGGGAATGCTCGAGCGCTAGCCGACGATGGTTTATCCCCGAACCTGAACCGCACCTCCACTCACACACCTCCTCCGGTATCTCCAATAGATCCAAGTATTGCCAACAATCCTGCGAACCTGAACTCCACGTCCTCTCTGCAAGCACCAGCATCACCGAACCGTCGGTTCTCGCTTACACCAGCGGGGACCTCCAAAGTTCTGGCCGACCTTCAAACTGGTGTCATCAATGCAAGGAACGCACTCGAAAACACCAAAGCTCAGCTTCGTCTTTCACAACGAACGGTTGCACAGTTAACACGTCAAACGGAGGACTTGAAAGAAGGTCGTGAACGGCTTCGATTGGAGAATGAAGGTCTGAACAACGTCGTCGCGCGCAAAGAACGACTACTTCAAGAGGTATGTGTTTCCATATTCTCCCTGGTTTTACGCTCATTGTTTCCGGAGGTAC
>QFEF01000354.1:0-13945 GCA_003316035.1 Neoboletus subvelutipes
ACGGCATGTACTCGACCACAGTGGCCTGCATGCTGCGCTGGTGGAATCCCCATCCAATGGCATCGTAGTCAAGATATCCTCTGGTGGCGTTTCTGTGACTTCCATGCAAATGCCTGTGATTGAGTCTACCGTTGGCGAACACGGACCTTTTTATCAGGCATCCGAATGCATTGCTGGCATCGACAAGCCCTGTATGTGTATATGAGCATTGAGTGTAACCATTTGAACCTGGAGAGACACGCACATACATCTGTGACGTGCATTTGTCAGACATCTACAGCAGCAAGCGCGGACTGTTCCAGAAACGCGCACACACTGCTTGCGCGTGAGTGTGACGTGGTTCGAGTTGTGGAGAGCATACATTCGTTTACCATCTTTGACATTGTGGAAACTCTTCCGCAGTACGAGGGCCCGTTGGGCCTCAAGGCCTCAAGGACTACTCGAACGAAGGAGAGTTGGTCCATTACATTGCGCGCGGTGACTGATCATGTCAGCGCAAGTCACGTCTACTTGATCGCGCTGCAAATCAATTTACAATTTATTTTCCGGATTCGAAGTCCCGCATTATCTGATTGGTTGATCGTCACGTGCTCGCGGACCCTCCTAAACAGGGTAGCATCGTCATAGCAAGGGTCAGATTCGTCATGTCGACCAATCGGCCCCTTAACAACGAGTTTGTTGATGCCATTGTCATGGTGCTCGCGGAACTCTCGGAGAAGTACTGGGTACCGAAGGAGTCAAATACAAGGAACGTTTCTGTGCTGCAAAGCAGCAGCACGTCAAGTGCTAGCTCGATACCGGGCATTTCTATAGCCCATAGTCCTACCTGATGGTCCAGTGCCACGGTTACCTCTGATTCGGATTCCAGGCACATTCTCGACGAGTGGTTCAGCGAAAATGATAGAAATGGGCTAGGTTTAGGTACATCTACAACAACAGATGATAGGTGACTGATACATAAAGTTACTTATACCTGCATAACACGGTTACCTTGGTGGCGAGCACCTCATTCGTCACAAACAGACAAGGTATTTCAGTGGTGCAAGACACAAAGGAGCGGAGATTTTTGACATCCGTGTGCATATGTATAGGATAACATCAATCATCATTCAAGTCACGTCTATAAAACAAGTTAAGTGATCGGGGTAGAAACATACAGGGTATGACATACACATTATCCGCGGTCCCTTGAGTGTTACAGGCTGTGGGGGAGGTCGCCCGAGTGTCTCGTCAATGATCTCTGTAACCCTGTTCCACGGCGATGTCTCCTGCAGATCTGGCATTTTGTTACCGCATATAAGTTGTACCGAAATTCCGGGGTAGGTTCCCAAGAGGAATGACGCGACGCCGGTAGAATCACGGATGTCGGAGCGTAGATCGATACGAAGGAGTGGAGGGTTTGCTCCTTTAGCCCTCCGTAGAGCCGTAAAGGAATTCGCGAGTGGAGGAACTTCCCGAGCATTCAATCGAAGTCCCAGGGTTTCGATGTAGGGACAATGCTGCGCGAACGAACTGAGGGATTTCAATGTTCCATTGACGGTTGTTGAAGGCGGGACATCATTGATAATAACCAGGTGCTGCAAGATGGGCCATGCCCTCGCCATTTCGTCGAGTTTTCGATCGTCGAGCACCAGTCCCGTATTCTGCAGAGTAAGGTGGCGGAGATATTGGAGAGTTAGCAGACCACCTATTGATTTAAGAGCTGAAGTATAGCTGCTCGCGGTCAATGATATGAGTCGAACAGATTGTTGCTGGCCGGACAACGATACCACGGACGCAAAAAGCTCGCCGAGTTCGTTTGGGTTGACCCGGGATGCGAGATGTATGTTGACGATCTGGAGCTGCGACGCGTGGATGACTTTCAATAGCTGTAGGACGAATGGTATGGAGAAAGAATGGAGCCCAAGCGAGCGAAGACCCGAAAATGCGTCTGACGAGTTTGGAAGTAATAGCCCCTTTCGTTTTGGTGTGAAAACGAGGCCCTGTCCAAGCGCCAAAACGAGGCATTTAAGACTCTTGATTGAAGCAAACACAGTCAAAAAATCGGTGATTTCTAGAGGGATGACGTCTATCGCATCTTTCAGTTTACTGTACGGGGGTAGAGGTACGACCTCACCCATGAATACCCGGAGGGATTCGAGAGTCCCGAAGTGGTTTCGAAATTGTGTCAAAAAGGCACGCGTATCCTTGGCATTGCGCCCGCTGGGGTACTGGAAACTCAAAGACTGAAGCGTGCTCGGAGGGGATAACATGAACATGGATTTCGTGTATGTCGCTTCATCCACGATGGCGATGTTGCAAATAGTTGGGTAACTGAGTTCCTGAAGATTTGGAAAGACGGGCTTGGAGGGGCACGATTGGATGAGTGTTTGCAGGACAGTCTTGTGCACCACGAGTCCTCCGAAATTGGTGAAACCGGGCTCTGGTATGATCGTTCGGATACGTTTCGCGTAGAACAAAGGCCTTCGCCAATGGCTAATCATGGGTGTTTTGGCGATTGTCTGTCGTTGAGGATCAGTTGAGCCCGCCATCAAGGTGGGCAAATGAGACACGCACAAAGGTTGCAACGGCCATCTGTTCGCTCGGCGCAAAGTTGAGCAACTCGCGAGGAAAGGTCATGAGCAAGGGTAGGAAGGAAGTCTGTGTGCGCCATAGGACGTCCAGAGCAGGGCCACTGAACGGCTTGCAAGTCAGTGCAAGGCTTGCGACGTCGGAGCGACCTTTAGGTGACACGTAGACAAGCTCGAAAATATGGAGCAAGATATGTGTGATTTCAAAGCAGTGGGGCACCTGGGCCTTTCGCCGCGACACCGGAAGAGACCTCGACGTTGGTGGATGCCTTTCTGGCGGCTCGGGGTCGTCCATTAAGTTTCGAACGTGGAACATGGCACCGTAACGTAGCAAGCGGTTCTGCTGTGCGATAAGATCGGTAATGCTGTGGATTTAGCCGGAGCCAACCGTTGCGCCACTTTTGGCATTCTGTGGCATTCCCTGTCGAGGTCTTGAAGACGTGCTGGATGGCATTCTCGACGATGTGCTGATCAGCGCTGAGCGCCGTTGAAGCACGCCAACGAATTTTAGCGCTGGTTCACCATCTATTCCAATGGACGGCCCGGGCGCTAAACCCGGCCGTTGGAATGCGGCTCAGACTGATATAAAGTCGGGCTGTCGTCGACTCTCCCCTAAATTCTTTCCCCTCTCCCCGCAAACTTGAACACGTCCGCTCCTTTCTAGAGGCCCGCTCGCCTGGCAACATGCTCGTGCGCCACACTCTCTCCGTCCTCCCCTTTGTCGCGCTTGCATACGGCGGCCCCCTCGTCGCTCGCAACCCCCAATGCAACGTTGGGTCGATGCAGTGCTGCCAGAGTGTGCAATCGGTGCGTCGTATTTGTCTGTCTCCATGACTGACCTGACGCTGTGGTCTGATAGGCTAGCTCTCCGACAGTATCGATACTGGCGAGTTTGGTCGGTGAGCTCTTGAGCATGTTAGATGGCGAGACCCAACTTGGCTTCCAATGCACTTCAATCACCGGAGCTGGCTCTGGGACGAAATGTGAAGCGAACCCCGTCTGTTGCACCAACACGACGTATGTACGTGTCTCGTCTTGCATCTTGCCTCGGCGCATCCAACGCATTTATTTAGCACGGCCTCATCAACGTGGGATGCAGCCCTCTCAATATGTAGTCTGTGTCGGCCTTTGGAGGCTAGACTCATGTTCCCTTATGGGCACCGTTCGCTTTCTCTACCATACCCAAGTTTTGTCGCCCTTCAACAACCTCTTCTGACCAGACGCTCTCTTTTTGTTGATGTCTGATCTCATTTTGTCCATGGTCGTGTAGTGATGCGGCGCTTGTTGACCTTGTGTAACGACGGGCTCGAGCCAGCCTGGGGAAGGCTACGAGCATGCCTTGTAATATATATGTATGCGAGCGGGGCTCGATGTGTTGGAATGACCAAATTTGCAAGTTTGAACTCGACGATAAGATGCACCAGCCATGTGTACGCCCTCGATTTACTCCCTCGCCTTGTGATGCTCATCCCCAGACGATCTCTCGTCTGACTTCCATCTCGCAAGATGAGGAATGGGTACCCATCGTCAGCTGCCCAGCCGACTTTCCTTTGGAGCTCGTAAGCCAGCGATTTTGTCACTGTTGCATCTCACGACCATGTTCTTTCCTTTAGTTTGAATGCGCTGTCGAGCAGCTCATACATCATCCAGAATACAATTCAACGCTCATCCTTCGCTCAGAGACCGTCAGCGAGACATCCTACTCGCATCACACCAGCGACACTCCCTCGGGCAATCTCACATCTAATCGGCCCATCTACACCATCCATCGCAAGCTCCTCCCTCGCAGACCAGGCCGCGATGCTGCCCTCGAGCAACACTGCACGTTATATGCACCTACTACTGGCGCGTACAAGGGCATGCCGTGCACGCTCGTGTTGAGCCCTCTCCTCCCACCTGGTGCATCTCTGCCATATTATCATCCTACCGTCCGTCATCTCGCGTTTCGGTTCGTCCCTTGCACGCCCCCAATCTTGCGCATAGAAGCGGTCGTGTTACCCGATACGCCCTTGGATCTTAATGGAAGACTGTACCGTACAGCGTTGGCCCTCCTCGAGACCCTCCATCGATACGGATGGGGCGCGATGACGCATTACCAAAAGCGTGTGAAACACGACTGTGTGATCCCGAGGGAGGCGTATCAGGATCTGTATCTTGTGATGCGAGAACGGTACAAACATTTGGTGTCCGAGTGGAAGGAGTCCACAAACCCGCTCAAGCATGTCTTTGAGGTAATGTCAACGATGGGACGCGCTACTCCTCTCGTGTCAAACGCGCCGGCGGCGGTTGGCTGATGCTCCATCACAGGATATCGGGATCGCGACGTACCTCATGCTTCTTTGGAAACAGTCTTACGCGAACACAGAGCAGCACTCGGGGGATCATGGACATACACCGGGACACGATGCGCCCTGGAAGCACTGGTCACGGCCGCCTGGTGGGTTCTTGGACCTTGGGTAAGTCCGAGATAAGAATCTCCGGTTTCACCCCCATCACATGCACACCGGTCTACAGATGCGGAAACGGACTCCTTACACACATCCTCGTCTCTGAGGGCTACCATGGCCACGGCATCGACCTCCGGGCACGTACCTCATGGGATCACTATCCCGAACACACCCGCGTAGCGTTACATGTACACGCGCTCGATCCGACGCGATACGTCCGAACCGTGACGGAGAGCAGACCCAGCGCCATACCCTACCTTCAGCCCGACACGTTCCTCATCGGCAACCACGCAGACGAACTGACGCCATGGCTCCCTCTCATCGCAACCGTCGAGCACGCATCCGGGTACCTCTCTATCCCGTGTTGTGCCTGGTCGTTTGACGAGCGGTTCGTGCGTGCGTCGACCACTACCTTTGCGGACATGACCTCCATCGTTGAGGACGATGAGTTTTTGGATCGTCTGAATCTGGGCGGAGAGGGCGGTCGTCAGAGTCAGTATTCGATGTATAGAATTTGGCTGGCAAAATTGAGTCAGTGGATGGGATGGAAAGTAGAATGTGATACACTTCGTATCCCCAGCACACGAAACTGGGGCATCATAGGTATGTCCACGTGTTTGCGAGCTGCGACGAAGCTGAAGCCAAAGTAGCTCGAGAGCGGCTCGGCGACGACGACCAAGTCTATGTAGAACGGGCACTTGGCATCGTCCGGGACGTAGTGAAGAGAGGAGCATTCAAGACACGTACACCAGAGGGAAAAGCAGGTGATCATTGAGGAAACATAGGTCGTGAATGTCACAAGGTCTGCTGGGAGAGGAAAAACTGAAAGGGTGACTGTTCTCGTTCGCCCTCCTCCGACATCCTTCTGCATTCTGCCAGCAACTCCCTCAGCTCTGCCAAACTGACGCTCCCTTTCCACTCCTGCACCTCCTCGTCTGTGACATACTCGTACTCTTCCTCCTCTTCCTCCTCGCTGTCGTACTCTTCTTCCTCATTCGGATCCTGGGGAAGATTGCCAAGCACACCTCCCGAACAATCCTCGAGCCTCACGCGCATCTTCGTGCACATTTCCCACCACCTCTCCCACCGTTCAAAGCATGAACTCGCTGGCCCATCATTGTCGTTCAGGTCTTGCAACACTGTTGGACTCAAGACCCTCACGCGTTCCAATTTAGGAAACGAAACCCTGTCCAAGGCTTTGAAGTTGCGGTCGTTTGTGCGCTGTACCATCATCGTTCGCACGGGGTCGGCGTCAGCGTACGCTGCCGCAAAACCCACCCCAAAAGCATACAAGAGTCCGTGGAGCCCGATGTGCTGGATATGGTCGTGTGGACGATTGGTGAGCGTGATTGGTAGCATGGCTTCGTCTTCGGGTTGATCAGGATTGGCATCAGGATTTGGAACCGGGGAAATTTTCCAATCGAGATTGAAACAGAATGTGGTTAGGAAAGGACAAAGGTCCAAGATAGTGCGGACGTCAAGCGTGGGTATGCAATTCAAGTCTAGGAAGAGAAGGGTCGTGCCATGTTGCGCGAGGAAAGCGATGACGTCTGGAATGTCGAGGGTGTTGGTGCCAAAGTGGAAGGAGAAACTGCGTAACAAGGGAAGCGACCACCCGGTGGCCTGTTCTATGAAGTCTTGACAGAAGCCCCTCAAGAAGAGTTGTTGAAGATTCGGCAACTTCAGCTTGACGTCCTGAGCGGAACCTAATGTGATGGTGTCTGATTCCTTGATCGCCGCGGCGAACTCTAGGTGGACGGCGACAAGATTGGGAAGTGTGTCTAATGCCCAGATCACTTTGGAGAGTAGTTCTGATGGTACGTGCCAGTGTACCGTCCGCAAGTTATGGCAGGACATCCCGAGCGTGTCTGCGATGGGCCCGAACGCACTCGACATCGGCCAGTCGATGATGAAAATCTCGAGGTTCGGACACTGTTGTAAGATAGCGATGAGTGGATCCTCAAAGTCATCCATCCTTGGACCGCGCCCGTTGAGAAAGTGGGTGATATGTAGTCGTCGTGCCCACCACCCAAGGGAGGGGTCACGATCCAGGGTGTTGCGGAGATCACGCAATTTGGTTGGATCATCAAAGAAGAGACAACGGACGAGAAACTCGGTGCCAAGTCTGCGCCACGTTTGGCAAGCCGCGATGATCGACTGTAAGAAAGAAAGAAAAAACGCGATGAGCAATCTCGCGCAACGACACTGAGAAGAGAGGGAGGGAGGACGAGACCTTCTTGGTGGCGTAGCTTCGCCGTTGGATGATGTTGATGGTATCGTGCGGTGTTCGGACGGTCCAACCGCCCCAGAGGGACTTGGACCAGGTCGACTGGGCCATGCTGGTTTGCAGGCCAGGGTAGAATATGGTGTCTTCATCTGCGGCGAGGTCAAAGATATACCACCAAATTTCGGGGGGAAGTCTTTCCGCCATCTTCAATCCTGGTCAGTGTTTTGCGCCTCGCCGAGGCCACGCCCACTCAGTGAACGCTTCCCACGGGGTCTACGCCACAGTTCTCACGAGGGGGTCAGCTCGGGACAATGATCAGCGGGAATACGACGTAGTCATCAATGTAGTTTTGTGGGTTAGCACCCCGCTGAGCTGAGAGCGTCCGATCGATCCCCCCCGCCATGATGAGGATGTCGTCCTCGAGAATGGGTTGCATGAGAATGACGTGCTTGCCCTGAGTCGACAGAGTATTTAGATCCTCGGCTACTTCCGCGCTCGATGAACCACCTTCCCCACCACCCCCTTTCATCGCACGCTGTATCGAAGCTCTCCTGGGCCTGAATACCCAACCCGTTCGCCATGGCCGAAGTTGCTACCGTCGAAATCAACGACGCCGTTTTCTGTTCCCACTTGAAAGAAGTCGTATGTGTTTATCCCGTGATACTGCCCCACACGTTGATCGACTAACGACCACTTGTCTGATTTCTCTCACGATAGTGCGCAAACTGTGGCTACGACGGAAGGGAGGAGAACGACTCTTTCTACGGGGTAGATCTACTTGTTATAGGCTTTAGATCGCGCTTGCTCACACTTTACCCTCGGTCATCAGTTCGACCCCATTGGTCGGGACCCCATCGAGCCACCTGCGGTGACTACCAACAAAGATGGCGTCTATCAATGCAAGAAACATGGATCTGGAGGTGTGACTATCTTTGATCCGATCAACCGCTGTTCTTTGCTAACCGCACGTCACATCAGAATGCAACCTATGCTTCGGGTGGAAGAAGCAGATCACCAAGGCGAGGGCTGCGGCCAAGAAGGCGGGCAGAAAGTAGTCATATGAACAGCGCCCATTGAAATGTATTCACAATATTTGTATCAAGTGCTTTCCAAATCCGCTTCTCTGTTGGTACGCTGTAAGCGGCTAGCGCGCTGCACGATTGAAAAAAAAGGTGTGTATTCATCGTTACCTTCGTGGATGCGCTCGCTTGTTCCTCCGCCTGGCGTTCGCACCATGGTATATTCAGAGTTATTTACTAGGTCTGCGGCCCAGTTCCCGCCGCGTGAACCTTTGCCATCGAGTGACCAATCAGAGGGTATGTACATAATTCGACTGGTGGTGCGTGTATATTTTTATGATCGTGCTTCTAATTTACATAAATAATGCTACAATTGTACGAGAAGGATCATTGACCTTAGTAGGTAGTAGAGGCTAGAATCCATTGACTCCCAACCGCCACATTTTTTTTCATATCCGGACTGCCCAGAGAGTTTGCACATGGATTCAGACTGTCTGATCAAAGCCCGGCACTCATCCAAGCACCGTTTCATTACCATCTTCGCTTTGCGTACAGACAGAAATGAGGCGGACTCCTATCGGCGGGCTCTCTTACCACTGGCGATGTAACACGAAAACCAAACTGCGGTAATTGTTTCATCGCCTGATGATAATACCCCTTAATGACTGCAAATTGCGAGCTCGCCAGTACTTAAGCCTACCCTTTCAAGTTACTGCCCTCGTATCACGCTTGCCACCTTCGCCCGTTCTTGTACTTCATGTCCCTTTCAACAGTGCTCAAATCGCAGGCAGTGGACGTGTCATCCCTTTTCAGTGCTCATAACACCCAATACGTTCGAATTCAATGGGTAGATCTCCTCAATCAGGTTCGTTGCCGAGTCTTGCCCGTATCGCACTTCCACAAGCTTCTCGCATCGGAGCGACCTGGCGTCACAGTGACTAAGGCAACTCTTGGGCTGGTAGTCCTCCAACTCCCACCCGGATTCAGCGCCGTCGGGGAGTACACTTATGTCTTCGATCTCTCTTCCTTTCGCTCTTGTCACTATGCCCCTCGCCACGCCGTCTTCTTTGGGTTCTTCCAAGAGAATACGCCTATTCCACGACCAAATGGTCCGTCGTTTGAAGTGCCTTCCTGCCCTCGTACGGTCTTGTCGCGGCTTGTCAAGTGAGTAATCTTGGAGAGAGCCGACCGATATGGCTGACATCGTCACCAGGTACGCCGAAGAAGAACTCGGGGTCCGGTTTTTGGTCGGATTTGAAACTGAATTCATTCTTCTCAAATCGACCAACCCAGTCACCCCCGTCAACGATTATCAATGGTCCACAACCCTCGCCATAACCACGGGAACGACCGAGGCTCAAGTAATGGAAGAGATCGCTGATGCTATTCAAGGGGATGGCATCGAATTGGAGATGTACCACGCGGAAGCTGCCCCAGGACAGGTTCGTTCGTCTCAGCCATTCGACATTTCACTGATAAGTCATTCCTATTGTAGTATGAAGTGGTCACGGGTCCTATGTCTCCACTACAGGCTGCGGATGCCCTTGTCCACACTCGCGAGACTATCTATAATATTGCAAACAAGCATGGTCTCAAGGCTACATTCGCCCCCAGGCTAGCCCTAGACAGTTGTAAGTGATTGAGAGTATATTGAGTGAGTGTCGTCGTTCTGATCGGATTCGAAATGATAGGCGGGAGTGGTGCTCATATACACATTTCGGTACACGGAGAAAGGCCAGGCAAATCCACTTCCGAGTTCCTCACGCCTGTCGAGTCTACCTTCCTGTCTGGTCTCATGCACCATCTCCCTTCCGTGATCGCATTCACGCTACCTCTCTCGGCTTCCTATACCCGAATGGCGGATGGGATATGGTCGGGAGGCACGTGGGTTTGTTGGGGGGTCGAAAACCGCGAGGCACCCGTTCGCCTCACGAAGGTGACATCCCCTTCCTCGCGTAATTTTGAGATCAGAACCGTCGACGGAACATCCAATCCATACCTCGCTCTCTCAGGGGTCTTGGCGTCTGGCATAATCGGCATCAGAGACGACCTTGCGCTCGCGGTGAAAAACTGTGACACCTCGCGGACGGCTGCCGAGATATCGGCTGAAGAGAGGGAGGCGCTGGGTATCACGAAACGCATGCCTTTGAACATCGACGAGGCGAGACGGTACCTCGCCGCCGACGATGCTATCAAGGACATTCTCGGTGTCGAGCTCGTACAACACTTTTTGCTGGTCAACCAGGTAACGCACGCCGTTGATTTCCATCGATCGTGGTGCGTTGTTGCTGACCCACATCGATAACTTAGATGCTTGGGAATGTGATCGACCGTCGTGACCCGGAAGGGGAATCTCAAGCGGCGACACGTCTCGTCGAGAATTATTGAGCTCGGTATCGGGAATCATCATCCCTGCATTCAAACGTCGATCTCGTTAGTCTCTTACATATCGATATGCTTACACGGGTTCTATCAAGTTGGCTTTGCAGTTGAATTTATGGACCACTCCGTTATCGTGTTACGGTGTCGCTGGCTGCACATACAGCACGGTTGTTGTCGCCAGATACAGGTCCAAGGTAGACCCTCTATCTGTTGAATGAAGGCGATAAGATTGGGGGCGTAATTGAATAATCAATTTCATTCCGACTAAACCTCATGACAAAGTGCACTTGATCATTAGGTTTCAGCCTCCCCCGCAACCCCCACCACAACCCCCACCCCCACAACTGGCCCCTCCGTTACCTCCCCCACCGCCCCCGCATGTACCACTGCCACCTCCACTCCACTGAGCGCCGCTCTATACGACGAACGGCACGGTGACACAAGACGCAACCCCGGTTCACATAGGGACAGGGTAAAAGAACGCGAGCTCGTGCGTCCGCGTATGACTGCGGTGATACCGCAACACGGAGGTCCCATCCTTGTCCAAATGTCACATGTCTCTCGGCCATCTTCGCTCCCGTGCGCGCTCGCATGCATGCCTTCCAGTTATGCATATGACGGTGCAGATACAAGGCGTACCGCAGCCACTGGCCCAACGTCGTACACAGTAAGTATACGGGAGTCCGTATCGATCCTAGTCTATCAGTCAAACGTCGGGGTCGTCTTTTCAAGTGTGTACGACGTATCGACGTATACGCACGATCCAAGCACGACACGTGACGTCGAACGCTGTTGCGAGATGATCAAAGTCGACTTTATCATCGCTGGCGGAAAGAATTTCATCACGATGAAAGTCAGAAAGGAATACTTACTGGTCGATGTACCGACCCACGACTCGTTTCCATCCCTTACGACAATACTGCATGCGTATGCCGCGCAAGATCGATGTCGAGCGTCGGAACGAAGCAGCACCAGCTATGAGTCCCAACTCGAAGTCACATCCGCATGGTATCTTGCAACACAATGTTGTAAGACGATCGAACCAAGATTCTCTTCGTCGGCGAAGAAGTCAGGATCCGTCCAGTCGAGATCAGCCATCTTGCCCACGAATGAAGCTTGCCGCAGGACCTAGAACAACCGTCGGTTGAGCAGGGTCACGGAAGCGAAGGCAGCGCAAGACGTCGAACCTGACAGCGCCTGCGAGTTCGATACATTCTGCGTCCATTCAATATCCCAGTCAGCAGTGTCGGGTCAAACTTCAATTACCTCATAACATCCTGTGCGGTGAGTGTGTTTGACACGGGAAGTTGAGCCGCCGTCACGATACGCTTCTTGATCAGCACAGCACGACCACTGTCATGCTGATTACTTATAAGGAGTGTGCAGGGTCCCGCTGGTGAGACGAAAACAAGCTCACTGCATAGTAATAGGCTCAGCGGGAACTTACGGAAGGAATCCGCGCATGTTCGCGATATCATTCGCAAACTTCTTGTGTAGACTCAACAGGTCCTTTCCGATTTTCTTTCCACACGACGTGCAGCGGCCAACGAAGTTGCTTTGCGCATCCCGAACCATTTGGACCAACGAATGCGATGTACTAGTCGTTAGGTACCTCTCAGCAGCGGAATTTAGCGGTGCTCAGTACGCACGACTCTCCGTGCTCGCAACGTGGGCACTGCATTGCCTGACACAACTGCGGCAGCATCCAAAGGGTCATACAGTGTACGTGCGTGGTGCTCCTCGATCCACGTGGGGCGAGTTGGTAACGAGGAGATCAGGAAATCCTCCAGTGGGTGATATCTAATCAGGCAATGCCACGTGTGATATTGACTGCGAGATGCTCCGTGGCACCGGCAAGCGACTCGACGCCAATATATGTTAGATTATCTTCTGCATACCATTTATTCAAGAGGTCATCCACGACAGGTGGAAGGTATCCATGAAAGCTTCATACACTAGATTGAGAAGATAAGTATGCCAAACCATGAACACATCGATCGGAGGAAGAACCAACTCAAGGTTCACGGCCCGAGCAGCACTCGCCGAGACAGTGGCACCAGCGGTCAAAGCTCGACAAGATGCGACACCTCAAACGGATCTCGACTGCGATGTTCACGACCAAGCCCCGACGTTCCTCCGGCTCCATTGCGCGAACGTCAATCGGAAACCGCGGGACGGAATTGGATTCCACGATTACCCAGAGGTTGTGAAATACATACAACATGGAAAAGTGTCCTCTGAGCCGTTGAGGTCGGATGAGCAAAGTAACACTGTGATGATCAATGTTGAATGTCTCTGGAAGCGTGTACCGTGGCAGAAAGTTGTGGAATGAAGCATGGTGCGTCCATCGCCATAAGGAGTTTCAAAATCAGACAGACTATGGGCGGAGCACCATTACCTGGCCTATAGATCCGGGTCGGTGCCTTGACGTACACCAACCCCGCTGTCGCGAATCATATGGGGAAAGAGGTCTTTGTTTCGGATAGGCTTCCTAACATTTCCTATGAGAGCTATGTGGCACAGCCTAACGTTCCTGCCAATGCTAGGAACAGCACCTGTCTGATATCGTAAAGGCGTAAGAGCTACACTTGCCTGGATTTGGATTTTCAAATGAGTGGCGGGCTGTGGAGTCAGCGAGTCAGCAGTCAACATCACTTCAGGCAATACAAACGTTGTCAAGAAGGGAACACCTGTGCATGATCTCGAGTTTTTCCATAGTTACAACACGATATTAGTTACCGTTTAACCCGAGCTCAGCTCGGTAGATATTAAAGGCAAAACACGAACCTGCGACGATAACGATACTACAGCAAGCAGATGAAATATAAGCTAAAGATCGCTCACCTCGGTCGTCGCCAGAGTGAAGCAACGGGTTGAGGGACGCAATCAGTGCTGCGGTGTGCCTAATAAACAGCAGCGGATGCTATAGTACGAACAAAGTCTGTACGGTCTTGCCAGGCATCAAAGTGGCGCCACCATAGCTAGGCACACGGGCGCGCACGATTGTGACGAAAAAGGAAATAGGCGAAACTCAAAGTACCATCGGACCGACGGCCGGGCTTGCGTACAACAGATATCATTACAGTTGTTCAAGTTGCCACCGACTCCGTTCCCAAGTCATGGCCCAGCGAGGCCTGAGGGCTGACACTGACATGTGAAGGTGATCAAATAAAGTTGGTTGTCCTAGAATGGCGCTCGATCAGGCTACTGACTGAACGAACGTTGTTCTGTTTGTTTGCTCAGAGGGCTGAGATGGCTGAATCAGAGGCTTACTTATATTGGCAGATCCGGGACGGCCCA
>QFEF01000357.1:0-45620 GCA_003316035.1 Neoboletus subvelutipes
TGTAGAATTTGAAGCCTTCGCTGAAACACTTGACCTCAATCTTCTGTCAATCAGAAGTTCGGTTAAGGAACTGAGAACCTTCAAAGGAAGGTGTCTCCATTTATCCATGGATCAGAGGATCCCTTGTTCTGAGCTATCATCCACAGCCCAAGGTTGTAACTCTCGTCCACAAGTCACCACACAGTGATAGAGGCCTTGTCCATGACCTCTCCATAGCCAACTCTCTCATCTGTGCTTGAGAGGAGCCCATTTATCTTGTACTGCAGCTTTGCTGAGGGGTACCACAACTGTCGCACAATACAGGCCGACCAGAGGGTCCACAAACTTGTCTACAGAGGTAGATGATGGTAGCAAAGACTTCAGTCTTCTGTGTACACGTCATTTGTTACACTGGTCATAACAAAAGATCAAAGTTTTATTTGCCTGAGGTGCTGTCCAGCCCCAGGACTTATCTTTGAACCAGGAAGACTACCAGAGGGTAGTCAAGAAGCTGCCACTATAAGACATATCATTCTATTGAACCTACTTGGAGAACTGTCAGATGAGGAAAATCAGAGAGCCCCACCAGGATCTTTTGCAGCTGTACCACCCACTTCCTCTGCATCTTGAAGAATTGGAGGACCATCTCGGAATACTCCATCTCCACTCCCTTCCATCATCCAAACACCTCTACAGACTGTCCCTCCCAAAGTCAGACCCCATTGGCTGATCCTTCCCCACTGCTGTTACGACCAGTGTAACAAATAACGCATACACAGAAGACTGAAGTCTTTGCTATGGGACAAGTCTACCTCTGTAGACACGGGCGACCTTCTTGGTCTGCAAGCGGATCACCTGATTGGCGAGCGGTGTGCAATGGTTGTGGCGACCTCAGCTATGTGCTGTCCACAAGGCAATGAGCAGGCTCCCTCCAGGCACACAAGGAGTAGTTGGCTATGGACAGGTTGTGGGCAAGGCCTGTATCTGGGTGCGGCCTCTGGGCAATAGGTGGCTGGGCACAGTGAGTGTTGGGCAATGACTCGTGGACTGATTCTCTGATCAGGGACAAAGTGGTGACACCTCCCTATAGAAGGTTCACAGTTGCTTGACCGATCTCTGATTGACAGATGATTGAGATCAAGACTGACGGCGGGATGAAACACCAGTTTCAAGGATAAATGATGCTGGCACAGGCGCTGACAGTGAAAGCTTCGAATTCTATGTAAGATTGCATAGATCAAAGTTAAGGTTACATGGGCGGTGATTCTAGCTATTTATACTAAGCCCCTTTAGGGCTGACTAAAGATAGAATCTCCACTCTAAAGTATAAAAGGAAATGACATGTCACGTCGCATATGATACTAAAGGTTAAATGAAGACGTGTTACGTCGCATAAGATATAAAAGGGAAGACGTGAGTTGTGTTGCGTGAGATATAAAAGGAAAGACACATCACATACCAAAAGAAGAAAGACGCATCTTGTTAAATATGAAATGCAATACTGCAGGTGCAGCTCGACTAATCTGGATCAAATGAAATAGACAAAATGAACTGAGGCCAGGGTGAGTCATGATGGAAGGAACACGAGTCATATATGAGAGAATATGACTTAGGAGATTAAAAGGTCCGCAGTTAAAAGTGAAATGGGTCCAAGAGAAGTCTAGTCCTCAAAGAGCGCTGAGTGGAAGTATTCCTCCCATACCTCCTGGAGAATGTCCAGGTCTGGTAAGATGTCATCCCAGAGGGACCCAGGTATCGGGGTGGATACTGACAAGTCTGGTGAGCTCATGGGCGAGAGAAAAATGGTACCCTCTAGTATACTTGTAACAACTGCCACCATCAGAACCAGAATCCATCCAAGTAGACCAACCAGAGCCAGCCTCTGGGTACTACTCTCACGTTCTTGGAAGGAACATTCAACCAGGTGAAACTGGTGCCTATTCCCATTTACCTGGATACAGCCAAGATCCAAAAGATCCAGACCCAGGAGCAGATGATTCTGACGATTCTGACGAGATCAGGATGGGTGAAATTAAAGCTGCTCTTCCCAAAGAAATCTCAGGAGAACCTGATGACACCCACCAATGGTACCCTGCAATGCAAAGATATTTCTCTCTTCATGAAGAGAAATACAATGATCGAGCAAAGTCACTCATATTCCTCAACTGTATGTCAAAAGGATGAGGGAAGTCCTTCTCCAAGGCTTGGCTTACCAAGCTCAATGATAATACACTCTCCGAGGAAGAAAGGAAATTTGAGGAAGTTACCAAAGCTTTCCACACCACCTTTTCCCCCTATGATACTGCCACTTCCACATGAATCAAGATTGCAAACCTTGTCCAGGATGTGAGAGACAATTCAGGCTTTGAGAAATACATCTCAGCCTTCTCCATGTTACAAGTGTCCTAGGGGGGGACATTTTTCTCTCTCCTATGAGCTCACCAGACCTATTGGTATCCACCCCTATATCTGATTTACTCTGGGACAACATCCTCCCTGACCTAGATGTTCCCCAGGAGTTGTGGGATGACTTCTTCCATTTGGCTCTATTCGAAGGCTAAGGCCTCTTGGATGCAGTCCTCTTTCCTTCTACTGCAGACCTTAATATCTCCTAAGTCATATTCTCTCATATATGACTCGTATCCATTTCACCCAGACTCATTTTGGCCTCAGTTCATTTCTCTCACTTTTATTCCTTTCAGTTTAGTTGAGCTGTGCCCGCAGCATTCTATTTCATATTCAATGCGACATGCTTCCTTCCGATTTCTGTATGTGACATGTCTCTTCCTTTTATATCTAACATGACGCAACGCATCTTCTTTTTCTAACCTTTTATATTATACACGATGCAACGTGTCTTTTCCTTTTATACTTTAGAGTGGAGATTCTATCTTTAGCCAGCCCTAAAGGGGCTTAGTATAAATAGCTAGAATCGCCGCCCATGTAACTTTAACTTTGATCTATGCAATCTTACATAGAATTCAAAGCCTTCATTGAAACCAGTGTTTCATTGTCATCAATTGTCCTTGCCAATCTTGATCTAGAACATTTGTCAATCAGAGTTTGATCAAGGCACTGAGAACCTGTCCCCAGAAGGTGTCTCCACTTTGTCCCTGATCAGAGGATCAGCTTGCAAGCCATTGCCCAATGCTCGCTGTCGCCGCTGCCTATTGCCCAGAGGCCACACCCAGATACAGGCCTTGCCCACGACCTGTCCATAGCCAACTACTCCTTGTGTGCCTGGAGGGAGCCTGGTCATTGCCTTGTGTCCAGTATATCAACTGAGGTCTCCACAACCGTTGCACACTGTTTGCCGATCAGGTGATCCGCTTGCAAACCAAGAAGGTCGCTGTCATCTTCAGAGGAAGACCTGTCCCATAGCAAAGACTTCAGTCTTCTTCATACATGTTATTTGTTACACTGGTCATAACAAAAGATCAAAGTTATTCTTTGCCTGCAGAGCTGCCATGCCCCAGGACCATCTTGAAACAGCTGACTACCAGAGGGTAGTCTAGAAGCTGCCACTACAAGACGTATCAACCTATCAAACCTACTTGAAGAACTGTCTGACAAGGAGAACCAGAGAAATCCACCAGGATCTTTTGCTGCTGTACCACCTACCTTTTCTGCTTCCAGAAGAATCGGAGGAACATCTCAGAGTACTCCATCTCCACTCCCTTCCATCGTCCAAACCACTTCCTCAGACTGTCCTTCCTGAAGTCAGACCCCATTGGCCGAACATTCCCTACCACTACCATCAGAACCAGAACCTATCCAGGTAGACCAACCAGAATCAGCTGTTGGATACTACTCCCATGCCCTTGGAAGGAACATTCTACTTAGCGAGCCCAACCCCTACAGCCAAGAACCTGACCCAGAAGATCCTGACCCAGGAAGCGATGATTCAGACGACGAAGATCAGATCGGGATGGGTGAGATCAAAGCCGCTCTCCCTGAAGAATTCTCAGGAGAACCAGATGATGCCCACAGATGGTATCTTGCTATGCAAGGATATTTCTCTCTCCACAAAGAAAAGTATAATGACCATGCCAAATCCCTCATCTTCCTCAACCGCATATCCAAAGGAAGAGGGAAGTCCTTCTCCGAGGCTTGGCTTACCAAACTCAATGATAATACACTCACTGAGGGAGAAAGAAAGTTTGAAAAAGTTACCAAAGCTTTCCACACCACCTTTTCCCCCTATGATACCGCCACTTCCGCGCAAATCAAGATCACAAAGCTTGTCCAAGATGCAAGAGACAATTCTGGCTTCGAGAAATATGTCTCCATCTTCTCCATGCTTGCCATCAGAACCAGAATATCTGACATCGCTGCCCTCTCAGAATGGTTCCTTAGGGGACTCTCCATACCCATCGCCACCCAGCTCACTCTGTCTGGCATACTCAAAAACACCAAGAGTATGGAAGAGATCTACTCCAAAGCCTCTGAGATCAAAGGAGGACTCAGGAGAATCCGAAACCTTAGAAGAGGACCACAGATATCCTTTGGTGGAAACAATAGTAGCCACAGGGATCCCAATGCTATGGATGTTGATCATCTTATGATCACACCAACAGAACAGGCCAAGTGTCTTCGCAAGCGGAGATGCTTCATTTGCAAGAAGACTGGCTGCACAACTAGAAACCACCCTGGCTATGCTCCTGCTAGCTCGAAGGTTCAACAGACCAACCACTTCACCCAGGCCATTCCAACCAGTTCCCCCACCCCATCCATTGCCACCACTGCCACCAAAGACCCTTTGGATACATTCCTCAGGAGTATCAAAGGAGATCAAGGCCGCGACCAAGTACTTCATACCTTGAAGTCTCTATACGACCCCACTTGCGATGAAAACAGAGACCCACTTGTGTTGGAGGAGGTTAAAGCCCTCATTACCAAAGAATGAGAAGAGGAATTCGAGACATCTTTTTAGAAGGAAGGAGTGTACCAACGTCACTGCCTTCCATAACTGTCGCCCCTGTATTTATTTCCAGAACAAAGTCTAATTCTATTCATCTTCCCCTGTCAATCTGGAAACAAAACAGGCAAATCATTGGCATACATAAATGCTCTTGTCAATAGCGGAGCAACTGAATGCTTTATAGCAAAGGAGGCAGTCACCTGACTAAAACTGCCAACCGAACAACTCAACATTCCCATCAGTGCATGGAATGTAGATGGGACGCCAAACCAATCCAGAACTATTAAGGAGAAGACCACGGTGGTCTTGGATCTCCAAGGAGTGCGAGAGCAATGCAAGCTACTCATCCTCAATTGTGGAAAAGATGATGTCATCTTGGGCCTGCCATGGCTCTGAACTATGAACCCAGAAATAGACTGGAGGAGTGGGAAGGTCGTCATTACCCCTGCACAATATAAATCAACAACCATGGAAGATACTATGCAAAGGTATCTGTTACATTTCTTAGGTCATCAAGAAAACGAGATCATCGAGAACAACCTCTATGATCAGTACTGAAGATGGACGATTCCTGAACAAGTTCAATTCTTAGCTGGACACCATAAAGGGATAGCACCAAAATATATCCTCAGATGGACCACCCTCTCTACCACTATTGCCCAGGCAGAAGAAACTAAGAAAGTGGAACTCCTGAAAGCATACAAAGAGTATGAAGGAGTATTTGAGAAGAAAGATACCACGAAACTTCCCCCCTCCAGAGCCTATGACCACGCCATCAAGTTAAAAGATTCCTTTATCCCTAAGCAGGCTAAAGCCTATCCTTTGAATCCTGCCAAGATGACCACATGTAAAGAGTTCATCAACAAACACCTTGCCACAGGGAAGATCACTCTGTCAAAGTCCCCTCAAGCTTCTCCATTCTTCTTTGTGCAGAAGAAAGCTGAGAAGTTGAGGCCATGTCAGGACTACCGATACCTTAATACCCATACTATCAAGAACGCTTACCCCCTACCCCTGATTTCCGATCTGATAGATCGACTAAAGGGATCCTCTATCTTCACAAAGTTTGATGTTCAATGGGGATATAATAATGTCCTCATCAAACCGGAAGATTGGTGGAAAGCAGCCTTTCTCACCGCATTCGGGCTATTTGAGCTGGCCATTATGTTTTTCGGAATGTGCAATTTCCCAGCAACCTTCCAAGCGTTTATGGATGACCTTTTCACTGATTACATCGCTGAAGGATGGTTAATCATCTATATGAATAACCTCTTAATTCATTCCTCTGACCCCGTCGCCCATGAAGACCACACTCAGAAGGTCCTTCAACGCTTCCAGGACAACAAAATGTACCTCAAACTGGAAAAGTGCACATTCGCTACCCCCTTGGTCAAATACCTCAGAATGATTGTCAGCAAGGCAGGAGTCCAGATGGACCCAGTCAAGCTGAAGGCAATTAAGGAGTGGACTTCTCCCGTGAACGTGAAAGATGTCTGGTCCTTCCTTGGATTCTATAACTTCTACTGGAAGTTTATCCCTTCATTCTCTGAACTTGCCAGACCACTTTTGGACCTCACAAAAAAGAACCAACCTTGGGAATGGACAGACAGACACCAGACAGGATTCCAACTCCTCTGTGATGCCTTCATCCGACAACCTATATTAGCTTTCCTGAACCCAGATCAACCTTTCACCATCATGACCAATGCATCCTTAACTGCATCCGGCGGTGTCCTCATGCAGCACGACCTGAACAGGGATTTGAAGCTGTGTGGCTATCTCTCCCAGACTTTCGCCCCTGCCAAGCGAAACTATGATATTTTCGACCAGGAATTATTTGCCGTAATCAGAGGATTAGGGGAATGACACCAATACCTGCTTGGCTCAGCATTCCCCGTAACAGTTCTTACAGATCACAAGAACCTTACCTATTTTAAGCAACCTCGGAAGTTATCCTGCCATCAAGCCCGGTGGCTTTTGTTTTTACAGGATTTTGATCTTGCCTATACTGCCCTGCCTGGATCCCAGATGGGACCAGCTGATGCTCTGTCTCGAGGTGATGCCATCGACACCACTCAGAACAATGCCAATGTCCAACTGTTACCTGATGATGCCTTTACCCATCAAGTCTGTACCATTGACCTCACCTTGGCTGACCGCATCCGTCAGTCCTCCGCTGAAGACCCCCTCGTCCTCGATGCCCTAAAGGGTATGGAAAATGACATTCCTCTATTTGGATGATCTTCCCCTGACGACTGGACCTACCTTGATGGGAAGCTATACTATAAAGGCTGCTTATATGTCCTGGGCGATGCCCGCCAAGAACTTGTGCTAGAAGCCCATACCTCGCTTGAAGGAGGCCACGGTGGCCATATGCACACTGTTGTGCTCCTTTCTAAAGATTACTGGTGGCCCGGTCTCTCTACCTTTGTTTGCTGCTTTGTCGCTGGCTGTGCCATATGCCAAGCCAACAAAGTCCAAACTCATCCCACAGTGCCGCCCCTTGTGCCTCTGTCTGTTCAGACAACCCGTCCCTTTGCCCATTTGTTGGTCGACCTAATCACCAACCTCCCCCCTGTCTGGGGTTTTGATTCTATTATGGTCATGGTTGACCATGGCCTTAGTAAGGGGGTAATTCTCACTCCTTGTGCGAAAACCATCAATTCGGCAGGAATAGCCAAACTCTTTTATGAAAATGTCTTCAAATGATTCAGATTACATGACAAATTAATCTCGGATCGAGGACCTCAATTTGCCTCCACCTTTGCTAGAGAGCTGGCCAGGATCTTGAACTATGACATTTCCTTGTCTACCGCCTACCATCCCCAGTCCGATGGAGAAACTGAATGATACAATCAGGAGCTGGAGACTTACCTCAGGATATTCTGCCAAGGAAAACCAGAGCAATGGCTGGAATGCCTCACTGCTGCTGAGTTTGCCCATAACACCACTATACACTTGTCGACTGGGAAATCCCCTTTCTCTTTGATAATGGGATACGAACCCCGGTCATACCCCCCATTAGGTACTACCTTCCTCCCTGCACTAGAAAAACGGCTCTCCCATCTTGAGGATGCATGTAAAGAAGCCGAAGCCACGCATACTCTAGCCCAACTATGAATAAGAGAAAGGATTCACTCTAGATTCAAACCATGGAAAGTGGGAGACAAAGTCTGGCTGGATGCCAAAAACATTTGTATGAAGAATACTTCCTGGAAACTATCACCCAAACGGTTAGGGCCATTCAAAGTTTCGGAAGTAGTCTCCCCTGTCGCTTTCCGCATTTCCCTCCTGAAGCAGTGGAAAATCCACAACATATTCCATGCTTCCCTTTTATTGTCATATCGGGAAACCCCTGAACATGGACCGAATTTCAATAAGCTGCCACTGGAGCTAATAGATGGAGAAGAGGAATATGAAATGGAATGAATAACCAACCATCGTGGAATCAATAACCAGAGACAGTACCTGGTACACTGGAAAGGATACTCTGATGCCGAAGATACTTGAGAACCTGAAAGAAATTTTGACAACGCTCAGGAACTACTGGAGGAGTATAAAAAGAGGAAATTCCTCTGATTACCCCTTCTCCCAGAACTCCCATGTCCCATAATTTCACCAACAGAACCGGTCCCCTCTGTACTCATCTCAATCGCCTCCCATCTATTGCCCACCACGCCCTCTATGTTGCTGCTCTCAAAAACAAAGATGCTACTAACATCTTCGAGAGGACCCCCCTCTTCACCACCAACACCACCCTCATCCTCCTTGTTAGACAGTACCGAGTCTACACCGTCCTTCAGTCCCTTTTCACCAGGGCCACCTGGTGTTCATCAGGTCCCCATGTCTTCGTCAACAACCCCCGTCTCACCACCCAGAATGACGTTGCTGTCAACGCCTTCCAACAGACCATCACTGAGGCCAGAAACCTCATGTTGGACCTCCTCGAAGAAGAAGGCTTTGACAGTATCCTCACTCTTCTCCCCAACCCCATCCTCGCCAATGCCCTCTACCCTGTTCTCCTTCTCCTATCCACCAACGAATGGGCAGAATATTTCTCCCCCAACCTTCATCCCACAGACTTCTCCCATAATAGTGGCTGTTTTGGATGGGCCGCCATCCACATCGAGGCTGAGGAGTACGAGTCTCATGGATCTAGTTCCAACTCCTCTGGAGAATGAGCGGACGGAGACACTGTCATTGCAACCTCTCCCATATCTCCAGAACCCTCTCCCCAGTTCCCCCACCTCCATAGACAGCGGAATTTCCTTTTCTCCACCGGATTACCCCACCTCCCCCACCTTAATGTACCCTCTGATGATCCCACCCCAGGACATCTCCCTGGGATACCCGAGGAACCTTCAACATTGCCTACTCCTGAGCCCATTACCCCAGATTATTCCCCTACCGCCATGGATGGTCCTCCCGTCCCATATTTCGCTCCAACAATGCCTTGTCAAGAGTATTTTCCCCACATATACAATTCGGAGGGGTCACTTGCTTCCAATGTCATGAACCTGGACACATTCGTCCAAACTGCCTCCACTATCTCTGCCCCTTCTGTAACATTGCCGCCCCCAGTCATTCCCAATATAGATGCCCCTCCGCTCGTTGTGGAAAATGCAACACTCTTGGACATCGAGCCTGGAATTGTACTGAAGATGACATCGATCCCTCTACCTGGGATCTCACCGACCACAATGTCAATGAGGGAGACAGAGATAATTGAGCTGGTGGCTCAATGTTACAAAGGGGGTAATTGTTACAAATGTCCTAGGGGGTACTATTTTTCTTTCGCCTATGGCATCTCCAGACCTATCAGTATCTGCTCCGATATCCGATTCCCTCTGGGACGACATCCTCCCAGACCTGGACATCCCACAGGAGGTGTGGGAAGGCATCCTGGACTCCTCGCTGTTCTGGCCCTAATCGCCTTCGGACTTCTTCCCTTTCTAACTGCGGACCTTTTAAACTCCTAAGTCATATGCTCTCGTATATGACTCGTGTTCCTTTCATCCTGACTCATTGGCCTCAGTTCATTTCCCTTATTTAGTTGAGCTGTGCCCACAGCATTTCATTTCAATTCATTTCATATAACGCGACACGTCTTCTTCTTTTGGTATGCGATGCATCTTATCCTTTTATATCTCACATGATGCATCTTTCCTTTTATACTTTACGCGATGCATCACTTCCTTTTATATCTCACGTGATGCGACGCGTCTTTCCTTTTGCATCATATGCGATGTGACGCGTCATTTCCTTTTAGACTTTAGAGTGGAGATTCTATCTCTAACCAGCCCTAAAGGGGCTCAGTATAAATAGCTAGAATCGCCGCCCATGTAACTCTAACTTTGATCTATGCAATCTTACATAGAATTTGAAGCCTTCACTGCCAGCGCCCATGTCAGCATTGTCAATCGTCCGAGACAGGTGTCTCACCGTGCTGTCAGTCTAGATCTCGATCATTGTCAATCAGTAGATTGATCTAGCAACTGTGAACCTTCTATAGGGAGGTGTCACCACTTTCATCCCTGATCAGAGGATCAGACCACTAGCCATTGCCCAACGCTAGCTGTGCCCAGCTGCCTATTGCCCAGAGGCCGCGCCCAGATACAGGCCTTGCCCATGACCTGTCCATAGCCAACTACTCCTTGTGTGCCTGGAGGGAGCCCACTCATTGCCTTGCAAACAGCATACCAGCTGAGGTTGCCACAACCATTGCACACCACTCACTGATCGTGTGATCCGCTTGTAGACCAAGAAGGTCGCCATTGTCTTCAGAGGAAGACCTGTCCGTAGCGCTCTTGACTTCAGTCTTCTGCATACGTGTTATTTGTTACACCGGTCATAACAGTAATGTTACAAGTGTCCTAGGGGGGGACATTTTTCTCTCTCCTATGAGCTCACCAGACCTATTGGTATCCACCCCTATACCTGATTCACTCTGGGACAACATCCTCCCTGACCTAGATGTTCCCCAGGAGCTATGGGATGACTTCTTTCATTCAACTCTATTCAAAGGCTAAGGCCTCTCGGACCCAGTCCTCTTTCCTTCTACTGCAGACCTTAATATCTCCTAAGTCATATTCTCTCATATATGACTTGTATCCATTTCACCCAGACTCATTTTGGCCTCAGTTCATTTCTCTCACTTTTATTCCTTCCAGTTTAGTTGAGCTGTGCCCGCAGCATTCTATTTCATATTCAATGTGACATGCTTCCTTCCTATTTCTGTACATGACATGTCTTTTCCTTTTATATCTAATGCGATGCGATGCGTCTTCTTTTTCTAACCTTTTATATCATACGCGACGCGACGCATCTTTTCCTTTTATACTTTAAAGTGGAGATTCTATCTTTAGCCGGCCTTAAAGGGGCTTAGTATAAATAGCTAGAATCACCACCCATGTAACTTTAACTTTGATCTATGCAATCTTACATAGAATTCAAAGCCTTCATTGAAACCAGTGTTTCATTGTCATCAATTGTCCTTGCCAATCTTGATCTAGAACATTTGTCAATCAGAGTTTGATCAAGGCACTGAGAACCTGTCCCCAGAAGGTGTCTCCACTTTGTCCCTGATCAGAGGATCAGCTCGCAAGCCATTGCCCAATGCTCACCATTGCCACCACCTATTGCCCAGAGGCCACACCCAGATACAGGCCTTGCCCACGACCTGTCCATAGCCAACTACTCTTTGTGTGCCTGGAGGGAGCCTGGTCATTGCCTTGTGTCCAGTATATCCACTGAGGTCTCCACAACTGTTGCACACTGCTCACCGATCAGGTGATCCACTTGCAGACCAAGAAGGTCGCTGTCGTCTTCAGAGGAAGACCTGTCCCGTAGTGAAGACTTCAGTCTTCTGCATATGTGTTATTTGTTACACCAGTCGTAACACTCCATGCTTGCCATCCGAACCAGCATCACTGACATTGCAGCACTCTCTGAGTGGTTCCTCAGAGGAGTGTCTGTACCCATTGCAACTCAACTCACCCTCTCCGGAATACTCAAGAATGCCGAGAGTATGGAGGGGATCTACTCCAAGGCCTCCAAGATCAAGGGAGGACTTAGAAGGATTAGAAACCTCCAAAGAGGACCCCAGGTATCCTTTGGTGGAAGCAATAGTAGCAGGAGGGATCCCAATGCTATGGATGTTGATTGTCTTATGATCACACCTTCAGAACGCGCCAAATGCATTCAAGAGAGGAGATGCTTCATTTGCAAACAAACTGGTTGTATGACTTGGAACCACCCTGGGTACACTTCTTCTAGCAAGAAGACTCAGCAGAGCAACACGAACCACTACACCAGGACCATCCCTACCAGTCCCTCCTCCTTGCCCTCTTCCCCCACTCCCACCAAAGACCCTTCGGATATGTTCATCCACAGTCTTAAAGGAGATCAAGACAGGGGCCAAATACTTCGTACCTTGAGTGTTATGACCGGTGTAACAAATAACGCGTACGCAGAAGACTGAAGTCAACAGCGCTACAGACAGGTCTTCCTCAGAAGACAACGGTGACCTTCTTGGTCTGCAAGCAGATCACATGATTGGCGAGTGGTGTGCAATGGTTGTGGCAACCTCAGCTGGTATGCTGTTTGCAAGGCAATGAGTGGGCTCCCTCCAGGCACACAAGGAGTAGTTGGCTATGGACAGGTTGTGGGCAAGGCCTGTATCTGGGCACGGCCTCTGGGCAATAGGCGGCTGGGCATGGCTAACATTGGGCAATGGCTAGCGGACTGATCCTCTGATCAGGGACAAAGGGGCAACCTCAGCTAGTAAGCTGTTTACAGTTACTTGATCAAGCTCTGATTGACAGAAGATCAAAATCAAGATTTAGACGATATGAAACACTGGTTTCGCGATGCTGGCACTGGCATTGACAGCGAAGACTTCGAAATCCACGTAAGATTGCATAGATCAAAGTTAGAGTTACATGGGTGGCGATTCTAGCTATTTATACTAAGCCCCTTTAGGGCCGGTTAGAGATAGAATCTCCACTCTAAAGTATAAAAGGTAATGACACATTGCATCGCACATGATGCAAAAGGAAAGATGTGTCATATTGCATAAGATATAAAAGGAAGTGACGTGTCGTGTGAAGTGGAAAAGGAAAGACGTGTCACGTAAGACAAAAGAGGAAAAGACGCGTCGTGTACCAAATAAGGAAGACACATCGTGTAATATGTAATAAAAAGCTGTGGGCGCAGCTCAACTAAATAGGAAGAAATGAACTGAGGCCGGTGAGTCATCATGAAATGGATACGAGTCATATATGAGAGAATATGACTTAGGAGTAATAGGTCCGCAGTAAGATGAAAGAAGTCTGGAAGCGATACCAGAACGGAGGAAGTCCACAGGGTGATTACAGTTGGAACAGTGAGGAGTCCAGGATGCCTTCCCATACCTCTTGAGGGATGTCCAGGTCTGGGAGGATGTCATCCCAGAGGGAATTGGGTATCGGGGTAGATACCGATAGGTCTGGAGATGCCATAGGCAAGAGAAAAATAGTACCCCCTAGTACACTTGTAACATTACCCCCATTGTAGCATTGATCCACCGGATCAATTATCTCTATCTCCCTCATTGACGTTGTGGTCGGTGAGGTCCCAGGTAGAGGGATCGATGTCATCCTTGGTGCAGTTCCAGGCTCGGTGGCCGAGAGTGTTACACTTTCCACAGCAGGCGGAGGGACATTTATATTGGGAATGACTGGGGGCGGCAACGTTGCAGAAGGGGCACATGTAGTGGGGACAATTGGGGCGGATGTGTCCAGGCTCGCGGCATTGGAAGCAGGTGATCCCTCTGAACTGTACATGGGGGGAAACAGTCACGACAAGGTGTTACTGGAGCGAAAAATGGGACGGGAATGACCATCCATGGTGGTAGGGGAGTAATCTGGGGTAATGGGCTCGACAGCAGGTACTGCTGAAGATTCCTCAGGTATCCCAGGTAGTAGGTGCCCGGGGGTAGTGTCCATGTTGGTGGGTACATTAAGGTGGGGGAGGTGTGGCATTCCGGCAGAGAAAAGAAAGTTCCACTGTCTGTAGAGTCAGAAGAATAGGGGAGAGGGTTTGGGAGATATGGGGGAGGGTGCACAGGTGGTATCTCCATCTCCTCGTTCTCCAGAATCGGAGCTAGACTCACTGGACTCGTACTCCTCTGCGGTGATGGCAGCCCATCCGAGATGTTCATTGTTTCGGGAGAAGTCAGCAGGGTGGAGGTTAGGGGAGAAGTATTCAGCTCGTTCGTCCGCGGACAGGAGAAGGAGAATGGGGTAGAGGGCATTGGCGAGAATGGAGTTGGGGAGGAGTGCAAGGATGCTGTCAAAGCCTTCTTCTTTGAGGATGTCCAATGTGAGGTTTCTGGCCTCAGTGAGGGTCTGTTGGAAGGCGTTGACAGCAACGTCGTTCTGGGCAGCATGTCAGGGGACATTGGCAAAGACATGGGGACCTGATGAATACCAGGTGGCCCTGGTGAAAAGGGACTGAAGGGTTGTATAGATTCGGTACTGCCTAACAAGGAGGATGAGGGTGGTGTTGGGAGTGAAGAGGGGCATTCTCTTGAAGATGTTGGATGCATCATTATTTTCGAGAGCAGCGACATACAGGGCGTGGTGAGTGACAGAAGGAAGACAATTGAGATGGGTGCACAGAGGGGTGGTACCATTGAGGAAAGTATGGGACATGGGGGTTCTGAGGAAGAGGCAATCAGAGGGATCGTCGCCTTTTATCTTCCAGGAGTTCCCGAGTGTTGTCAAAATTTCTTTCAGGTTCCCAAGTATCTTTGGCATCAGAATAACCTTTCCAATGTACGAGGTACTGCCTCTGGTTATTGGTCCCACGATGGTTGGTTATTTGTTCCATTTCGTATTCCTCTTCTCCATCTATTAGCTCCGGGGGTGGTTTATTGAAATTGGGGCCGTGCTCAGGAGTTTCCTTGTACGTTAGCAGCAAGGAGGCGTGAAACACATTGTGGATCTTCCACTGTTTTGGCAGGGTGATTCAGAAGGCTATCAGGGAGATTACTTCTGAAACTTTGAATGGCCCCAATCGTCTAGGCGACAGTTTTCGAGAGATGTTCTTGGTTCGGATATTCTTCGAATCCAACCAGACCTCATCTCCGACTTTCCATGGTTTGAATTTGGAGTGGATCCTCTTCTTCATTCGTAATTGAGTCAGGGTGTGTGCAGCTTTGGCTTCTTTATGTGCATCCTCAAGATGGGAGAGCCGTGTTTCCAGCGCAGGCAGGAACGTAGTACCAAGTGGGGGGTATCATCTGGGTTTGTATCCCATGATCAGGGCAAAGGGGGACTTCCCCGTGGATGAATGCACAGCGGCATTATGAGCAAATTCGGTGGCAGTAAGGTGGTCTAGCCATTGTTCTGGTTTTCCTTGGCAGAATATTCGGAGGTAGGTTTCCAGCTCTTGGTTATACTGTTCGGTTTCTCCATCAGATTGAGGGTGATAGGCGGTGGATAGGGATATGTCATAGTCCAGTAGTCAGGCGAGTTCCCTTGCAAACGCAGAGGCAAACTGAGGTCCCCTATCAGAGATCAATCTGTCATGTAATCCGAACCTTTTGAATATGTTTTCAAAAAAGAGTTGGGCTATTCCTGCCGAATCGACGGTTTTTGTGCAAGGAGCGAGAATTACCCCCTTACTAAGGCCATGGTCAACCACGACCATTACTGAATCGAAACCCCGCACCAGGGGGAGGTCTGTAATCAAATCCACCGACAGGTGGGAAAATGGGTGGGAAGTCTGGACCGCAAGAGGCATAAGGGGTGGAACCGTAGGGTGAGTTTGTACTTTATTGGCCTGGCATATGGCACAGCCAGCCACAAACTGACGGACAAAGGCAGACATGCCTGGCCACCAATAATCTTTGGAAAGGAGTGCAACAGTGCGCATGTGGCCACCGTGGCCTCCTTCAAGCAAGGTGTGTGCTTCTAGCATGAGTTCTTGGTGGGCATCGCCAGGGATATACATACGGCCCTTGTAGTAGAGCTTCCCTTCTAGGAATGTCCAATCGGCAGGTGAGGATTGTCCAAACAGGGGTATATCATTTTCCATGCCCTTCAGGGCATCAATAACAAGGGGGTCCTCCTCTGAGGACTGATGGATTCGATCGGCAAGCATGAGATCGAGGGTCCGAACTTGGTATGCAAAGGCGTCACTTGGCAACAACTGGACATCAGCATTGTCCATAGTAGTGTCAATGGCGTCACGTTGAGACAGGGCATCGGCTGGTCCCATCTGGGATCTGGACAGGGCAGTGTAGGCAAGGTCAAAATCCTGCAAAAATAACAGCTACCTGGCTTGGCGATGGGATAACTTCCAAGGTTGCTTAAAATAGGTAAGGTTCTTATGATCCGTAAGAACTGTTATGGGAAAGGTGGATCCTAACAGGTATTGGCGCCATTCTTCTAATCCTCAGATCATGGCAAGTAATTCCCGGTTGAAAATGTCATAATTGCACTTGGCAGGGGCAAAAGTCTGGGAGAGATAACTACATGGCTTATAGTCTCCATTGGGGTCACGTTGCATGAGGACACCACCTGATGCAGTTAACGACACATCGGTCATGATGGTAAACGGGCGATCGGGGTCAGGGAAAGCTAGGACGGGTCATTTGGTGAAGGCGTCGCATAACAGTTGGAATCCGGTCTGGTGCTTGTCGGTCCATTCCCAGGTCTGGTTCTTCTTGGTTAAATCCAGGAGGGGTCGGGCGAGCTCCGAGAATGAGGGGATGAATTTCCTGTAGAAATTACAGAACCCTAGGAAGGAGCGGACATCTTTGACGTTTACCGGGGGGGTCCATTCTTCAATGGCCTTCAACTTGGTTGGGTCCATCTGGACACCGTCTTTACTAACGATCATTCCAAGGTATTTGATGGACGGGGCGGCGAATATGCACTTGTCCAGCTTTAGATACATCTCGTGGTCCTGGAAATGCTGGAAGACCTTTCTTGTCCTGTCCTCATGGGAGTCGTGGTCGGAGGAGTGGATTAAAAGGTCATCCATGTATATAATCAGCCATTCTTCAGCGATGAAATCACCGAAGAGGTCGTGCATGAACGCTTGGAAAGTAGCTAGGGAGTTACACATGCCGAAAAACATTACGGCAGGTTCGAATAACCCAAACGGGGTGAGGAATGCGGCTTTCCACCGATCTTCTGGTTTGATGAGGACATTGTTGTATCCCCACCGGACATTGAACTTCGTGAAGATGGAGGATCCTTTCAAGCGATCTATCAGATCGGAGATGAGGGGGAGGGGGTAGGCATTCTTAATGGTGTGGAGGTTCAGATACTGATAGTCCTGGCACGGCCTCAACTTGCCATCTTTCTTCTGTACAAAGAAGAAAGGGGAAGCTTGCAGGGACTTCGATGGTGTAATCTTCCCTGTGGCTAGATGTTCATCTACGAACTCTTTACATGCTGTCATCTCGGCGGGGTTGAGCGGATAAGCTTTAGCTCATTTCGGGATAAACGAGTCCTTTAGCTTGATAGCATGGTTGTAGGGTCGGGAAGGGGGAAGTTTCGTGGTATCTTTCTTATCGAACACACCTTCGTACTGTTGGTAGGCTTTTGGCAATTCTACCTTCTTGGTTTCCTCCGCCTGGGCAATAGTAGTGGAGAGGGTCGTTCGGCGGAGTATGTTCGGCGGAGTATGTTCAGCGGAATGACTCCCTTCTCCTGCTTTAGGAATTGGACATGGTCCAGGATGGTCCATCTTCTGTACTGGTCATAGAGTTCACTCTCTATGTTTTCATTCTCCTGATGACCCAGGAAACGCAACAAATACCTCTGAGCGGTATCTTCCAAGGTCGTTGATTTATAGTTGGCTGGAGTAATGACAACCTTGCCGTTCCACCAATCGATCTCGGAATTCATAGTTTGGAGCCATGGCAGGCCCAGCATGACATCATCCTTTCCACAGTTGAGGATGAGCAGTTCGTGTTGCTCTCGTACTCCTTGGAGATCAATGACCACCATGGTCTTCTCCTTTATTGTTCCAGATTGGTTCGGCGTCCCATCCACATTCCATGTGGCAATAGGAATGGGTAACATTTCGGTTGGCAGTTTCAGTCGGGTGACTGCCTCTTTGCTTATAAAGCATCCTGTTGCTCCACTATCCAAGAGAGCGTTCATGCCAATGATTTGCCCGTTTTGTTTCCAGATTGAGAGGGGAAGACAAATAGAATTAGACTTCGATCCAGAAATAAATACGGGGGCGACATTTATGAAAGGTAGTGACGTTGGTACACTCCTTCCCTCTAAAAAGACGTGTTGAACTCCTTGTCGAGTTCATCGGCCGAGAGGACTTTGACCTCCTTGGTTTCTAACGGATCTCCATTTTCATCGCAGGTAGGGTCATAGACGGACTTTAAGGTTCAAAGGACTTGATCATGTTCTTGGCTTCCTTCGACAGTCCTGAGGAACGCATCCAGAGGGTCTTTGGTGGCAGGGGTGGCAGAGAATGAGGTGGGGGAACTGGTAGGGATGGCCTTGGTGAAGTGGTTTGACTGAGTCTTCGGGCTAGCAGGAGCATAGCCAGGGTGGTTCCGAGTTGTACAACCAGTTTTCTTGCAAACGAGGCATCTCCTCTCGCAAAGACACTTGGCTCATTCTGTTGGTGTGATCGTAAGACGATCAATATCCATAGCATTGGGATCCCTGCAGCTACTATTGTTTCCACCAAAGGATACCTGTGGTCCTCTTCTAAGGTTTTGGATTCTCCTGAGCCCTCCTTCGATCTCAGAGGCTTTGGAGTAGATCTCTTCCATACTCTTGGCATTTTTGAGTATACCGGACAGAGTGAGCTGGGTGGCGATGGGGATGGAGAGCCCTCTGAGGAACCATTCAGAGAGGGTGGTGATGTCAGATATTCCGGTTCTGATGGCAAGCATGGAGAAGATGGAGACATATTTCTCGAAGCCTGAATTGTCTCTCACATCTTGGACAAGATTTGCAATCTTGATTCTTGCGGAAGCGGCAGTATCATAGGGGGAAAAGGTGGTATGGAAAGCTTTGGTAACTTCTTCAAACTTTCATTCTCCCTCAGTGAGCGCATTATCATTGAGCTTGGTAAGCCAAGCTTCGGAGAAGGACTTCCCTCATCCTTTGGGCATGCGGTTGAGGAAAATAAGGGACTTGGCACAATCATTGTACTTCTCCTCATGGAGAGAGAAGTATTCTTGCATAGCGAGGTACCATCTGTGGGCATCATCTGGTTCTCCCAAGAATTCTTCGGGGAGAGTGGCTTTGATTTCACCCATCCTGATCTGATCTTCATCGTCGGAATTGTCACTGTTTGGGTCAGGATCTGGGCCTGGTCCATATCCAGGCAGATGTGAATAGGCTCCGGTTTCACCAGGTAGAACATTCCTTCCAAGGACATGGGAGTAATATCCAGATACTGGTTCTGGCTGGTCTACTTGGATAGGTTTTGGTTCTGATGGTTGCTGTGGGGAAGGATCTGCCAATGGGGTCTGGGTTCGGGATGGTTGACCTGAAGTGGTTCGAATGATGGAAGGGGAGAGAGATGGAGTACTCCGAGATGTTCCTCCGATTCTTCTGGAAGTGGAAGAGGTTGGTGGTACAGCTGCAAAGGTTCCGGGTGGTCCTCGTTGGTTCTCCTCGTCAGACGGTTCTCCGAGTAGGCTCTGTGTTACAAGTGTCCTAGGGGATACCATTTTTCTTTCACCAATGGCTTCCCTGGACCTATCGGTATCCGCGCCAATCCCTGACTCCCTCTGGGATGACATACTCCCGGACTTGGACATCCCTCACGACGTGTGGGAAGGCATCCTGGACTCCTCGTTATTCCAACCGTAATCTCGCCTTGGACTCCTCTCTTCTTCTATTGCAGACCTTTTACTCCTAAGTCATATTCTCTTGCATATGACTCGTGTTCCCACCACCATAACTCACCGGCCTCAATTCATTTCCTTTAGCTTTATTAGTCGAGCTGCGCCCGCAGTATCGCATTTCATATTCTGTCAAGACACGTCTTTCCTCTTTTGATACGCGACGTGTCTTTCCTTTTATGACTCACGCGACGCGTTTCGCGTCTTCCCTTATTTATCTTATGCGACGCGACGCGTCTTTCCTCTTCCCTTTCATATCTCACGCGACGCGACGCGTCATTACCTTTTATACTTTAGAGCGGAGATTCTACTTGAAACCGGCCCTAATGGGGCTTAGTATAAATAGCTAGAATTGCCGCCCATGTAACCTTAACTTTGATCTACGCAATCTTACGTAGAATTCGAAGTCTTTGCTGTCAAGTGCCTGTGCCAGCGTCGGAAACCTGTGTTTCATATAACGTCAATCTAGATCTTGAACGTCTGTCAATCAGAGTTCGATCTAGGCACTGTGAACCTTCTATAGGGAGGTGTCACCACTTTCGTCATTGATCAGAGGATCAATACCTGCTAGCGATTGCCCAAGCTAGTAGAGACCCAGCCGCCTATTGCCCAGAGGCCACACCCGGATACAGGCCTTGTCCATGACCTGTCCATAGCCGACTCTCCCTTGTGTGCCTGGGAGGAGCCCGCTCATTGCCACTAACAGGAATACCACCTGGAGTAGCCGCCCCTGCGTTAAGTCGCCATAACCGTTGCACAACACTTGCCGATCGGAGGATCCGCTAATTTGACCAGAGGGTCATCCATGTCTTCAGAGGAAGACCTAGTTCGTAGTGAAGATCTCAGTCTTCTGTGTACGCGTCATTTGTTACCGGTCGTAACACTCTGTAAATTTATACGTCTCATTGCAGCGGCTTCGTGACTACCACCTGGTAGTCAGTTATATCAAGAGTGGGTCCTGGGGTGTGGCAGCTCCACAGGCAATGAATAACTTTGATCTTTTGTTATGACCGGTGTAACAAATAACGCGTACGCAGAAGACTGAAGTCAACAGCGCTACAGACAGGTCTTCCTCAGAAGACAACGGTGACCTTCTTGGTCTGCAAGCAGATCACACGATTGGCGAGTGGTGTGCAATGGTTGTGGCAACCTCAGCTGGTATGCTGTTTGCAAGGCAATGAGTGGGCTCCCTCCAGGCACACAAGGAGTAGTTGGCTATGGACAGGTTGTGGGCAAGGCCTGTATCTGGGCACGGCCTCTGGGCAATAGGCGGCTGGGCATGGCTAACATTGGGCAATGGCTAGCGGACTGATCCTCTGATCAGGGACAAAGGGGCAACCTCAGCTAGTAAGCTGTTTACAGTTACTTGATCAAGCTCTGATTGACAGAAGATCAAAATCAAGATTTAGACGATATGAAACACTGGTTTCGCGATGCTGGCACTGGCATTGACAGCGAAGACTTCGAAATCCACGTAAGATTGCATAGATCAAAGTTAGAGTTACATGGGTGGCGATTCTAGCTATTTATACTAAGCCCCTTTAGGGCCGGTTAGAGATAGAATCTCCACTCTAAAGTATAAAAGGTAATGACACATCACATCGCACATGATGCAAAAGGAAAGATGTGTCATGTTGTGTAAGATATAAAAGGAAGTGACGTGTCACGTGAAGTGGAAAAGGAAAGACGTGTCGCGTAAGACAAAAGAGGAAAAGATGTGTCACGTACCAAATAAGGAAGACGCATCGCGTAATATGTAATAAAAAGCTGTGGGCGCAGCTCAACTAAGTAGGAAGAAATGAACTGAGGCCGGTGAGTCATCATGAAATGGATACGAGTCATATACGAGAAAATATGACTTAGGAGTAATAGGTCCGCAGTAAGATGAAAGAAGTCTGGAAGCGATACCAGAACAGAGGAAGTCCACAGGGCGATTACAGTTGGAACAGTGAGGAGTCCAGGATGCCTTCCCATACCTCTTGAGGGATGTCCAGGTTTGGGAGGATGTCATCCCAGAGGGAATTGGGTATCGGGGTAGATACTGATAGGTCTGGAGATGCCATAGGCAAGAGAAAAATAGTACCCCCTAGGATACTTGTAACATTGAGGTCCCTGTATGATCCAACCTGTGACGAGACCGGAGAACTGATCCAAACAGAGTCGGTTAAAGTCCTCTCTATGAAAGAACAAGAGGAAGAGTTTGAGACATCTTTTTAGAAGGAAGGAGTGCCCCAACGTCACTGCCTTCCATAATTGTTGCCCCTGTATTTATTTCTGGAACTAAGTCAAATTCTATTCATCTTCCTCTTTCTATCTAGAAACAAGATGGGCAAATTGTTGGAGTAAACACTCTCATGGACAGCAGAGCAACCGGATGTTTCATTGCCAAATCGGCTGTGACTAGGATGAAACTACCAACTGAGATCCTCGACATCCCCATTGCTGCTTGGAACATGGATGGGACCCTGAATCAGTTAGGAAGTATAAAGGAGAAAACCACAGTGGTTATTGATCTCCAGGGAGTATGAGAGCAACCGGAGCTGCTTGTCCTCAATTGTGGAAAAGATGATGTCATCTTAGGTCTACCATGGTTGTGAACCATGAACCCTGAAATTGATTGGCAGAATGGAAGGGTAATCATTACCCCCACCAAATACAAGGCAACCAACACCAAGGATACCATTCAACGGTATCTGTTATGTTTCCTAGGACAACAGGAGAATGACAAGATAGAAAGCAATCTCTATGATCAATACAGATAATGGACCATCCCAGAATGGGTCCAATTCTTAGCTGGACAAGGCAGTGTACCAAACTATATTTTGAGATGTACAACGCTCTCCACTACCATCGCCCAGGCCAAAGGGAATAAGAAGGTAGAGCTACCATAGGCATATTCTGCATATGAAGACATATTTGATAAGAAGGATACCACGAAACTCCCTCCCTCCCAACCATATGACCATGCCATTGAACTAAAAGACTCATTTGTATCAAAACGAGCAAAAGCATATCTGCTCAATCCTGTGGAAATGATGGCATGTAAAGAGTTCATCAACAAACATCTTGCCACAGGGAAGATCATCCCCTCAAAGTCCCCTCAAGCTTCCCCCTTTTTCTTCGTACAAAAGAAAGATGGGAAGTTGAGACCTTGTCAGAACTATCGATACCTCAATACTCATACTATCAAGAATGGCTACCCTCTTCCCTTGATATCAGACCTCATTGATAGACTGAAAGGGTCATCAATTTTCACCAAATTCGATGTATGATGGGGGTACAACAACGTTCTCATAAAACTGGAGGACCATTGGAAAGCAGCTTTCCTCACCCCTTTTGGACTGTTTGAGCCAGCAGTAATGTTCTTTGGAATGTGCAACTCCCCAGCAACCTTCCAAGCATTTATGGATGATCTCTTCAGCGATTATATCTGAAACAACCCTCAAAGGCCTATAACCCTAGGTTGCACAAGAACACTTAGACTGGAAAAGTGAAAAGGACTACTACTGAGTGGTTCCTTGAGAGAAGAGAAATTCCCAAGAGAACTAGACTGGGGATTACCCGTTGTAGTCTCTGGGTTTATATATGCAAACTACTACTTGTACATGTGTACGACAGATCTACCGATGAGTAGCGGTGATTAAATACATGAGGTGATACATGCGTCAAACATAAGGAACAGAGATTAAAAGAGTGAGGACACAGCATGCTGTGGCAGAATGGAAGAGAAGCCTAACATGTGCTTGACATGAGGCACGGAAATGAATAGAAGAATAGAAGGAGCAGATATGACTGTGGGAAGTCCTTAGTATATATATGGATATATTAAGGTACGAAAGAGTTCTTGACATCAAGTCTAGACTCTGTGAGTGAAGTGTGTCCATGAGCGTGAGTGAACCAGCTCAAAGAAAACTAGCTTCAGTCTAGTGGTCATGTGATCTAGTCATGTGATGCGATAAGATAAGATAAGAAAAGAAAAGAAAAACGACTATGTCCCTTTAGTGACCTGTGTAGGTTTGGGACTGTAACAATATCATGGAAGGATGTTTGATCATTTATATGCATGACTTGTTAATCCATTCTTCTGACCCAACCATTCACGAAGAACAAACTAAGAAGGTCCTTCAATGCTTCCGAGAACACGAGATGTACCTAAAACTGGAGAAGTGTACCTTCGCCACCCCATCAGTTGAGTACCTTGGTATGATTGTTAGCAAGGACGGAGTCTAGATGGACCCAGTAAAACTGAAGGCCATCAAGGAATGGACCCCCCCAGTCAACATGAAGGATGTTCGGTCCTTTCTAGGTTTCTGCAACTTCTACTGGAAGTTCATCCCTTCATTTTCAGATCTAGCAAGACCACTCTTAGATCTAACAAAGAAGAATCAAACCTGGGAATGGACGGATAAACATCAAACTGGATTCCAACTCCTTTGCAATGCCTTTACCCAACAACCTGTCTTAGCCTTTCCAGACCCAGATTGACCTTTCACTATAATGACAGATGCTTCTTTGATGGCATCAGGTGGTGTCCTGATCCAAATGGATCACAATGGGGATTTGAAACCATGTGGTTATCTCTCCCAGACCTTCACTCTGGCAGAGCAGAACTATGATATCTTTGACCAGGAACTCCTTGCTGTTATTCAAGCATTGGAGGAGTGGCGCCAATATCTCTTAGGATTGGCATTTCCCATAACAGTTCTAATGGATCATAAGAACCTTACCTATTTTAAGCAGCTGCAGAAATTGTCCCATCAACAAGCCTGGTGGCTTCTATTCCTCCAGGATTTTGATCTTGCCTATACCACCCTTTCTGGATCTCATATGGGACCAGCTGATGCCTTGTCTCAAAGAGACACCATTGATACCTCTATGGATAATGCTGATGTCCAAATCCTACCAGATGACACCTTCTCTCACCAGATCTGCACTATTGACATGACGTTAGCGGATAAAATCCAGAATTTCTCTACCAAAGACCCCCTTGTTTTGGATGCCCTGAAGGGTATCCAAAACGATATTCCTTTGTTCAGATGGTCCTCTGCAGTGGATTGGACCTACCTCGATGGCCACCTTTATTATAAGGGCCGTATGTATGTTCCTGGGGATGTGCGACAAGAATTGGTACTTGCCATGCACACATCTCTCAAGGGAGGTCATGGTGGGCATGTCCACACTGTCACGACCTTATCAAAGGATTATTGATGGCCCGGTCTCTCCACCTTCATCTGCCATTTCATTGCTGGTTGTGCCATTTGCCAGGCTAATAAGGTTCAGACCCACCCGACCGCGCCCCCCTCCGTCCCCTTAGCAGTCCAATGTGCCTGCCCATTTTCCCACCTGTCTGTGGACCTTATCACTGACCTTCCCCCCACCAGGGGATTTGACTCTGTTATGGTTGTGGTTGACTGTTACAAGTGTCCTAGGGGGGGACATTTTTCTCTCTCCTATGAGCTCACCAGACCTATTGGTATCCACCCCTATACCCGATTCACTCTGGGACAACATCCTCCCTGACCTAGACATTCCCCAGGAGTTATGGGATGACTTCTTTCATTCAACTCTATTCAAAGGCTAAGGCCTCTCGGACCCAGTCCTCTTTTCTTCTACTGCAGACCTTAATATCTCCTAAGTCATATTCTCTCATATATGACTTGTATCCATTTCACCCAGACTCATTTTGGCCTCAATTGATTTCTCTCACTTTTATTCCTTCCAGTTTAGTTGAGCTGTGCCCGCAGCATTCTATTTCATATTCAATGTGATGCGCTTCCTTCCTATTTCTGTACACAATGCATCTTTTCCTTTTATACTTTAGAGCAGAGATTCTATCTTTAGCCAGCCCTAAAGGGGTTTAGTATAAATAGCTAGAATTGCCGCCCATGTAACTCTAACTTTGATCTACACAATCTTATGTAGAATTCAAAGCCTTCATTGAAACTGGTGTTTCATTGTCGTCAATCATCGTTGCCAATCTTGATCTAGAACATCTGTCAATCAGAGTTCAATCAAGGCACTGAGAACCTGTCCCCAGAAGGTGTCTCCACTTTGTCCCTGATCAGAGGATCAGCTCACAAGCCATTGCCCAATGCTCACCATTGCCACCACCTATTGCCCAGAGGCCACACCCAGATACAGGCCTTGCCCACGACCTGTCCATAGCCAACTACTCCTTGTGTGCCTGGAGGGAGCCTGGTCATTGCCTTGCATCCAGTATATCAACTGAGGTCGCCACAACTGTTGCACACTGCTCACCGATCAGGTGTTTCACTTGCAGACCAAGAAGGTCGCTGTCGTCTTCAGAGGAAGACCTGTCCCGTAGCGAAGACTTCAGTCTTCTGCGTACACGTTATTTGTTACACTGGTCGTAACATTGACCATGGCCTTAGTAAGGGGTTAATTCTTGCTCCTTGCACAAAAACCATTGATTCAGCAGGGATTGCCAAACTCTTTTACGAAAACATTTTCAAAAGATTTGGTCTGCATGACTGATTGATCTCAGACCAGAGACCACAATTTGCTTCTGCCTTCGTGAGAGAACTCACTAGGCTATTGAAATATGATGTATCCCTCTTCACCACCTACCATCCGCAATCCGATGGGGAAACCGAACAATATAATCAGGAGTTGGAAACTTATCTTAGGATCTTCTGCGAAGGAAGACCTGAAGAATGGTTAGAATACCTCCCTGCTGCCAAGTTTGCTCACAATGTGGCCACACATTTGACTACATGGAAAACCCCATTTTCCCTGATCCTAGGATATGAACTGTTACAGTCCCAAACCTTCACAGGTCGCTAAAGGGACATAGTCGTTTTTCTTTTCTTTTCTTTTCTTATCTTATCGCATCACATGACTAGATCACGTGACCACTAGACTGAAGCTAGTTCTCTCTCAGCTGGTTCACTTGCGCTCATGGACACACTTCTCTCACAGAGTCTAGACTTGATATCAAGAACTCTTTCATACCTTAATTTATCCATATATATACTAATGACTTCCCACAGTCATATCTGCTCCTTCTGTTCTTCTTTTCATTTCCATGCCTCATGTCTAGCACATGTTAGGCTTCTCTTCCATTCTGCCACAGCATGCTGTGTCCTCATTCCTTTAATCTGCGTTCCTCATGCTTGATGCATGTTACACCTCATGTATTTAATCACCGCTACTCATCGGTAGATCCGTCGTACACATGTACAAGTAGTAGTTTGCATATATAAATCCAGAGACTACAATGGGTAATCCCCAGTCTAGTTCTCTTGGGAATTGTCTTCCTCAGGAGTTCCACTCAGTTAGCTAGTTTTCTCTTCACACTCCAGTCTAAGTGTTCAGGTGCAACCTAGAGTCTTAGGACATTTGAGGTTGTTTCATGAACCCAGATCCTACCCACCCCTAGGAACAACCTTTCTACCAGCACTAGAAAAACAGCTCTCCCACCTTGAGGATGCACATAAAGAAGCCAAAGCTGCACACACCCTAGCCCAATTACAAATGAAGGAGAGAGTTCATTCTAAGTTCAAACCATGGAAGATAGGAGATGAGGTTTGGCTGGATTCCAAAAACCTCAACCAGAAATCCTTCATGTAAACTCTCTCCCAAACAGATCAGCCCATTCAAAGTCTCTAATGTCATCTCCCAAGTAGCATTGGGGATAATCCTACCAAAACAGTGGAAGATCCATAACATGTTCCACACCTTGCGTCTCTTATTTTATTGGGAAACCCCCAAACATGGCCCGAATTTCAACAAACCCCCACCAGAGTTAATAGGTGAAGAAGAAGAAGATGAAATGGAAAATATAACCAACCATCGCAGAACCAATAATCGGAGGCAATATGTTATGACCGGTGTAACAAATAACGCGTACACAGAAGACTGAAGTCTTTGCTACGGGACAAGTCTACCTCTGTAGACATGGGCGACCTTCTTGGTCTGCAAGTGGATCACCTGATTGGCGAGTGGTGTGCAACAGTTGTGGCAACCTCAGCTGGTATGCTGTTCACAAGGCAATGAGTGGGCTCCCTCCAGGCACACAAGGAGTAGTTGGCTATGGACAGGTTGTGGGCAAGGCCTGTATCTGGGTGCGGCCTCTGGGCAATGGGTGGCTGGGCATGGCGAGTGTTGGGCAATGACTTGCGGACTGATCCTCTGATCAGGGACAAAGTGGTGACACCTCCCTATAGAAGGTTCACAGTTCCTAGATCGAACTCTGATTGACAGACGTTCGAGATCTAGATGGACGGCAAGATGAAACACTGGTTTCAATGATTAACGATGCTGGCACAGACATTGACAGCAAAGGCTTTGAATTCTATGTAAGATTGCATAGATCAAAGTTAGAGTTACATGGGCGGCAATTCTAGCTATTTATACTAAGCCCCTTTAGGGCCAGTTAGAGATAGAATCTCCACTGTAAAGTATAAAAGGAAATGATGCGTCGCATCAGATATGATACTAAAGGTTAAATGAAGACACGTCACGTCACATAAGATATAAAAGGGAAGATGCGAGTTGTGTCGTGTGAGATATAAAAGGAAAGACGTGTTGCATACCAAAAGAAGAAAGATGTTACAAGTGTCCTAGGGGATACTATTTTCCTTTCGCCCATGGCATCTCCAGACCTATCAGTATCTGCTCTGATATCCGATTCCCTCTGGGACGACATCCTCCCAGACCTGGATATCCCACAGGAGGTATGGGAAGGCATCCTGGACTCCTCGCTCTTCCAACCTTAATCGCCTACTCCGGACTTCTTTCTATTCTTACTGTGGACCTTTTACTCCTAAGTCATATTCTCTCATATACGACTTGTCTTCCTTTCATCATGACTCACCGGCCTCAGTTCTCTCCTTATTTAGTCAAGCTGTGCCTGCAGCCTCTATTTCATATTACACGACGCATCTTTTTCTTTTGGTATGCAATGCGTCTTTTCCCTTTTTATCCTATACAATGCATCTTTCCTTTTATACTTCACGTGACGTGTCTCTTCCTTTTATATCTTATGCGACACAACGTGTCTTTCCTTTTGCATCATACGCAATGCGACATGTCCTTTCCTTTTAGACTTTAGAGCAGAGATTCTATCTCTAACCGGCCCTAAAGGGGCTTAGTATAAATAGCTAGAATTGCCGCCCATGTAACTCTAACTTTGATCTATGCAATCTTATGTGGATTTTGAAGTCTTCACTGTCAGCACCTGTGCCAGCATCGCAAAACTGGTGTTTCATATCATCTAAATCTTGATCTCAATCTTCTGTCAATCAGAGCTCGATCAAGTAACTGTGAACAGCTTACTAGCTGAGGTTGCCCCTTTTGTCCCTGATCAGAGGATCAGTCTGCGAGTCATTGCCCAACACTCGCCATGCCCAGCTGCCCATTGCCCAGAGGCTGTGCCCAGATACAGGCCTTGCCCACAACCTGTCCATAGCCAACTACTCCTTGTGTGCCTGGAGGGAGCCCGCTCATTGCCTTGCGAACAGCATACCAGCTGAGGTTGCCACAACTGTTGCACACTGCTTGCCAATTATGTGATCCGCTTGCAGACCAAGAAGGTCGCCGTTGTCTTCAGAGGAAGACCTGTCTGTAGCGCAGTTGACTTCAGTCTTCTGCATACGCGTTATTTGTTACACCGGTCGTAACACTGCCTTTGTTCAATGGTTTGTGGCTGGCTGTGCTGTCTGCCAGGCCAATAAAGTACAAACCCACCCCACTGTCCCACCCTTTATGCCCCTTGCGGTCCAGACGTCCCACCCTTTTTCCCACCTGTCAGTGGACCTGATTATGGACCTTCCCCCGGTGCGGGGCTCTGATTCCATAATGGTCATGGTCGACCATGGCCTTAGTAAGGGGGTAATTCTCACTCCTTGCACAAAAACCATCAATTCAGCAGGAATTGCCCAACTCTTTTACAAAAATGTTTTCAAAAGATTCGGTTTACACGACAGATTGATCTCTGATAGAGGACCACAGTTCGCCTCTACATTCGCAAGGGAACTCACCCAGTTACTGGACTACAACATATCCTTGTCCACAGCCTATCATCCTCAATCTGATAGAGAAACTGAAAGGTACAATCAAGAGTTGGAAACCTACCTCCGAATATTCTGCCAAGGAAAACCTGAATAATGGTTAGAACACCTTACTGCTGCCGAGTTTGCCCATAATGCCGCCATGCACTCGTCTATGAAAAAATCCCCTTTTGCCTTGATCATGGGATATGAATCCAGATCATACCCCCCCCTCGGTACTACCTTCTTGCCTGCGTTGGAAAAACAGCTCTCCCATCTTGAGGATGCACGTAAAGAAGCTGAAGCCACACACGCCCTGACCCAACTATGAATGAAAGACAGAATTCATTCAAAGTTCAAACCATGGAAAGTCGGAGATGAGGTCTGGTTGGATTCAAAGAACATCCGAACCAAGAACATCTCTTGAAAACTCTCGCCCAAAAGATTGGGGCCATTCAAGATCTCGGAAGTAATATCCTTGGTAGCCTTCCAAATCACCCTCCTGAAACAGTGGAAGATCCATGACATGTTCCATGCTTCCCTATTGTTGACGTACGGGGGAACTCCTGAACACAGCCCCAATTTCAATAAACCACTGCCAGAGCTAATAGATGGAGGAGAGGAATATGAAATGGAACAAATAACCAATCATCACGGGACCAATAATAGGAGGCAGTACCTCGTCCATTGGAAAGGTTATTCCGATGCCAAGGGTACTTGGGAACCTGAAAGAAATTTTGACAATGCTCAGGAACTGCTGGATGAGTATAAAAAGTGAAAATCCCTCTGATCGTTTCTCTCCCCAGAACCCCCATGTCCCATACCTTTGCCAATGGAACCAGTCCCCTCTGCATCCATCTCAATCGCCTCCCACCTATTGCTCACCATGCTCTCTATGTCGCTGCTCTCGAAAACAAAGATGCTTCTGACATGTTTGAGAGGACCCCCCTCTTCATCGCCAACACCACCCTTGTCCTTCTCATTAGACAGTACCAAGTCTACACCATCCTTCAGTCCCTTTTCACAAGGGTCACCTGGTGCTCGACAGGTCCCCATGTCTTCATCAACAACCCCCATCTCTCAGCTCAGGACGACATTGCCGTCAACACCTTCCAACAGACCCTCACTGAGGCCAGAAACCTCATGATGGACCTCCTCAAAGAGGAGGGCTTTGACAGCATCGTCTCTCTCCTCCCCACCTCTATCCTCACCAATGCCCTCTACCCCATTCTCCTTCTCCTATCCGCCAATAAACGAGAGGTATACTTCTCCAACAACCTCCACCCTGCAGACTTCTCCCATAACAGCAGACATCTTGGATGGGCTGCTATCCAGACCGAGGCAGAGGAGTACAAGTCTGACAGTTCCAGTTCCAACTCCTCTGGAGAATGAGCCAACAGAGACACCATTATTGCAACCTCCCCCATATCTCCAGAACCCTCCCCCCATTTTCCCAGACTTCGCCGACAGCAGAATTTCCTTTTCTCTGCCAGTCCATCCCACCTCCCCCACCTTAATATATCCACCACCATGGGGAATACCCCTGGTCACCTCCTTCCCAGGATACCTGAGAATGAACCAGCAGTACCTCCTCCAGAGCCCATTACCCCAGATCATTCCCCTACCACCATGGATGGTCCTCCCCATCCCCTATTTCACTCCAGTAACACCCTGTCATGAGTGTTTCCCCCACATGTACAATTCGGAGGGGTTACTTGTTTCCAATGCTGTGAGCCCAGGCATATCCGCCCCAATTGCCCCCACTACCTCTGCCCCTTCTGTAATGTCGCCACCCCCAGTCACTCCCAATACTGTTGCCCTTCTACACATTGCGGCAAGTGTAACACCCTCGGACACCGAGCCTGGAATTGTACTGAGGATGACATCGATCCCTCTACCTGGGATCTCACTGACCATGACATTAACAAGGGGGATAGAGATAATTGAGCCGGCAGCTCAACCTTGTGAGGACAAGGAGGATAATGTTACAAGTGTGCTAGGGGGTACCATTTTTCTCTCTCCTATGAGTTCACCAGACTTGTCCGTATCCACCCCGATACCCAAGTCTTTCTGGGAAGACATCCTACTGGACCTGGACATTTCCCAGGAGGTATGGGAGGAATACTTCCATTCTGCGCTCTTCGAGGACTAGACTTCACTCAGACCCATTTCACTTCTAACTGCAGATCTTCTATTCTCCTAAGTCATATTCTCTCACATATGACTCGTGTTCCTTTTCATCATGACTCACCTCAGCCTCAGTTCATTCCATCCATTTCATTTCATCAGATTAGTCAAGCTGCGCCCGCAGTATCACATTTCATATTTAACAAGACGCATCTTTCTTCTTTTGGTATATGACGCATCTTTCTTCTTTTGGTATGTGATGTGTCTTTCCTTTTATATCTCACGCGATGCGACTCGCATCTTCCCTTTTATATCTCACGCGATGCGACTCACATCTTCCCTTTTATATCTCACGCGATGCGACTCGCATCTTCCCTTTTATATCTCATGCAACGCAACGCATCTTCATTTAACCTTTCATATCATATGTGATGCGACATGTCATTTCCTTTTATACTTTAGAGTGGAGATTCTATCTTTAGTCGGCCCTAAAGAGGCTTAGTATAAATAGCTAGAATCACCGCCCATGTAACCTTAACTTTGATCTATGCAATCTTACATAGAATTCGAAGCCTTCACTGTCAGGCCTGTGTCAGCATCATTAATCCTTGAAACCGGTGTTTCATCTCATTGTCAATCTTGATCTCGAACATCTGTCAATCAGAGTTCGATCAAGTAACTATGAACCTTCTATAGGGAGGTGTCTCCACTTTGTCCCTGATCAGAGGATCAGTCCGCAAGTCATTGCCCAACACTCACTGTGCTCAGCCGCCTATTGCCCAAAGGCCGCACCCAGATACAGGCCTTGCCCACAACCTGTCCATAGCCAACTACTCCTTGTGTGCCTGGAGGGAGCCCGCTCATTGCCTTGTGGACAGCACACAGCTGAGGTCGCCACAACCATTGCACACTGCTCGCCAATCAGGTGATCCGCTTGCAGACTAAGAAGGTTGCCCATGTCTACAGAGGTAGACTTGTCCCGTAGTGAAGACCTCAGTCTTCTGCGTACGTGTTATTTGTTACTCTGGTCGTAACAGATAGTTAGTTGAGTAGCAGTGATAAATAGATACTATTAGACTTAGGTTGTGTTGAAGTTCTAGAAAGAACTGAAGGACATTATGATCCCAACATTCCGAGTCAAGGACCGGTAGCACAATGGTAGTGCAACCCAGTACTAGTGGTGAGATCCAGGGTTCGAATCCCGGTCGGTCCATTACTTTGAATTTCCAATAGGTTGTTGGGGATCTATTCCCTTTTGTTGCCCTATTTAGGGATTTCTCCCAAAAGGTGTCCTATGTCACTTGTCTGCTATTGGATACAAGTGTTTTACTCCTAACAATGTAGCTAGCAGTCCTAAGTGGTGGAAGATGGTCTGCACAAGGCCCTCTGTGGATTACCTGTGGAGGAAACTCCTAGTGGTGGTGAGAAGTCTCTAAGAGAGATCTCTTATGTTGATTCTTCTTATGAAGAATGTCTCCTTGATGGCCTGAAAAGCTCTCCTTATATATATAAAATACAGTGGCTATGCTAGCCAATCAGAAGAGTTGGCTGCTTACAAATGCCAAGAGATTGCCAAGACAATGATTATCAAGCCCATTCATGTGCTTTGTAATCATGCTGCCCCATAGCAACATGGCTGAGTCAGAATGACTCATACTGAATCATGCTATGCAAGGCTATGCAGGGCATGGTTACAGCATTACTTATTCTCACTGGCACTTAGCTATGTACTTAATATTTACTTTAATAACTAGCTTGTACTTGTAGGTAGTAACAAAGCTATATGTCTGAGCAAAAGATTGATATCTCCCAAACCTGTTGGTAAAATAATATGAGAATATAGGGGAAGGTAGGTCATACTAAGGGTGATCTGTTCCTAAAGTATCTAAGAATTTTGATCATGTTAGGTGGTTGAATTTTATTTTCTCAAATGTAGCTTTCTAACTTTGCATGATTTCTTTTTCATGCAGGTCAGCAGGTGGTGGTTTGGGTGAAGGGACAGTAGGTGGGGCTCTTTCTGTGTCCTCTCTTGGTGATTTCATCAGCTCATTCCTATCAGATCTGGAAAGAAACTGCTTTGGTGTTATGATTCAGGGTACTCTTTTCTTTCTTCTTTCCTTTCAACTGCTCTCTCATATTTGTCCATCTCATTCAATGCAATGTATGCTTCCTCTTTATCTTGCACACACTGCTGTTCGAGTCCCACAGTGTCCATCCTTCTTTCTTCTTTCATTTTGCTTACATGTCCCTGGCTTACATGTTTCTTCATTTTGCTTACATATTTTTATCTTATGTGTTCTTTCATTTCACTTACATGTCCCCACATATGCAACCTTCTTCTTTGACCTATTAACTTCCATACCATCATCTAATGCATAGGCTCTTTCATATAAATACTCATATGAGACTTCTTGTACATTAGCTTAGATCTACTCAGTCTAAATCTCACCTTGCTTCTTGAAAATCTTCGACCTCTATAAGTCATCATCTTACTTTCGAGTAGGTGCTCTTCTTTGAACCCTTCAACTTGATGACCTTGGAAGACCTGAAGGTTCATTGTCCTGAAGCATGCTTGAATGCCTCAAGCCATACAAACCTGTGTGCCTTGAGTCCCTTATGCTGTTCCTCCTGAATGAGTGTAACATTTGGCATACCAATCTTTAATGGTGGTGGGAATGGTGTCCATAGACATGATGCATCTCATAAGGGAAGCAGGGAGTCTGGTGGAGAAATATCCAATAAGGACATTTGGGTCAGAGATATCTGCTACAGCTACCTGATGTTTAAACTCAGAGATGTAGTGGTTCAAGGTGGTGGATTTGGATTCATCCTTTTTAGGAGAAACAGAGTTGGTGGCAAGCCAAGAGATGGCATTTCCTATGGTATCCCCATGTTTGAATGAGGAGTAGAATTTGGTGAGGAAGTTGACAAAGGTTCCTAGGTTGACAGTGGCTCCTGCAACAGCATTCTTTTGAAAGGTGGCAGCCCAGGTGAGGGCTGATCCCTTGGTCATATAGGAGAGGGCAAAGGCAACCTGTTTGCCATCAGTGTCATAGACAGCTTTATTGACATATAGGTAGAACACAACAGAGTTCATCCACTATTTGGCTTTGTTGAAGTCTTTGTTGAAAGATTTTGGAGCTCCAACATGGAGTTTAGTGGATTTTGAGAACATTGGGGTTGAGGGGATGAATGGGATTTATGTGAGTGGGAATGGAGTGAGCAGGGGTTATTGTATAGGACTGGGAAGAGGGAAGATTGGTTGGAATCAGGTAGCAGTAGGAGATGGGGAGGTTGAAGGTCAAGGAAGATTGAGAGTAGAAGAGAAGTCATGAGCAAGGTCAAGAACAGTCTGCTCTTCTTTGTGTGTTGGAAGGGTTTTGTTGGGATCGGTCTCCTGGTCCTCTTCCTCTTCATCAGGGGGATAGTCAAATGGTTCAGAGACAGGTTTAGAGGAAAGACATTGGGAGTGGAATCAGTGGGAGTCAGTGGTGGGGTGTCAATGGGAAATGGTGGGAGACTATAATGGTGGTGTTATGACTATGGCTGTGGAGGCCTAGTCTTGGAAGTTAGATGGCTCCTAACCTCCATAGGGTATGGGTCAGGTAGGTTGTCACATGCCACTTGTTATGACCGGTGTAACAAATAACACGTACACGGAAGACTGAAGTCAACAGCGCTACGGACAGATCTTCCTCTGAAGACTGGGCGACCTTCTTGGTCTGCAAGCGGATCACCTGATCGGCGAGCGGTGTGCAACGGTTGTGGCGACCTCAGCTGGTATGCTGTTCGCAGGGCAATGAGCGGGCTCCCTCCAGGCACACAAGGAGTAGTCGGCTATGGATAGGACGTGGGCAGAGCTCCTATATCTGGGCACGGCCCTTGGGCAATAGGCAGCTGGCAATGGCTAGCTTTGGGCAATGGCTAGTGGGCTGATCCTCTGATCAGGGACGAGTTGGTTGTGACCTCAGCTGGCGAGCTGTTCACAACAACGATGAAAGGGGCGACCTCAGCTAGGCAGCTGTTCGCAGTTACCTGATCGAGCTCTGATTGACAGAAGATCAAGATCAGGATTTAGTCGAGATGAAACACCGGTTTCACGATGCTGGCACAGGCACTGACAGCAAAGACTTCGAATTCCACGTAAGATTGTATAGATCAAAGTTAAAGTTACATGGGCAGGGATTCTAGCTATTTATACTAAGCCCCTTTAGGGCCGGACTGAGATAGAATCTCCACTCTAAAGTATAAAAGGAAAAGACATGTCACGTCGCGTGTGATACAAGAAGAAGTGATGCGTCGCGTTGCATACAGTATAAAGGGAAGTGACGCGTCGTGTGAAGTGGAAAAGGAAAGACGCGTCGCGTTAGATAAAAAAGGAAAGACACGTCGCATACCGAAAGAAGAAGAAGACGCATCGCAAAATATGAAATAAGAGGCTGCAGGCGCAGCTTGACTAAAGAGGAAATGAACTGAGGCCGGTGAGTCATGATGGAAGGAACACGAGTCATATATGAGAGAATATGACTTAGGAGTAATAAGGTCTGCAGTGAAATAAAAGAAGTCCAGGGTCAGGTCCGAGAGATAAGATAGCCGCAAGGCGATTAGGGTTGGAACAAAGAGGAGTCCAGGATGCCTTCCCATACCTCCTGTGGGATGTCCAGGTCTGGGAGAATATCGTCCCAAAGGGAATCAGGTAAAGGGGCGGATACTGATAGGTCTGGAGATGCCATAGGCGAGAGAAAAACGGTACCCCCTAGGACACTTGTAACACCACTGAGGCTATGAACGGGAATCACATGTACCCACACAAGAGGCAGTCAAGGAGGACTAGGCCTAGGACAAGCATAGCATATGCTAATAGGATCATAGGAAGGATGTATTTGGGAGCTAGTCCTGGTAGTACAAGATGGAGCATGAGGAAACACTAGGCCAAGGCCTAGATATTGTACAAGGTGGTCAGGTGGCTAGGTGGTTAGATAGACTCAAGTTAGAGAAGTACAAAGGAGCATGAGAGCACGACTATAAGTACTATAGATGTCCAAGTCTAGCACAGACCAAGGGGTATCTAAGGTAATAAGGACACATAAAATGTCCAAGGTCAAGGGCATGTCCATTGAAAGGACAATGAGTCAAAGAAGGAACAATGTGAAGGGATATGTGAATGGATATAGAAGTACAAATGCTTGGGATCAATGAAAGGCAAGCATACAAAGGTTCCAAGGGTTTGGGAATAACTCTAATGGAGTTATAGAGCAAGAAAACACAAGGTGACATATAAGAATACATAGAGACACGTTATGGAAAGAGGGACATGCATAGGAGTGATGACAAGGCTGTTATGACTGGTGTAACAAATAACACGTATGCAGAAGACTGAGGTCTTCGCTACGGAACAAGTCTACCTCTGTAGACACAGGCGACCTTCTTGGTCTGCAAGCGGATCACCTGATTGGTGAGCAGTGTGCAATGATTGTGGCGACCTCAGCTGATACGCTGTTCGCAAGGCAATGAGTGGGCTCCCTCCAGGCACACAAGGAGTAGTCAGCTATGGACAGGTTGTGGGCAAGGCCTGTATCTGGGCGCAGCTGGGCATGGCAAGTGTTGGGCAATGACTCGCAGACTGATCCTCTGATCAGGGGCGAAAGTGGTGATACCTCCCTATAGAAGGTTCACAGCTCCTAGATCGAACTCTGATTGACAGACGTTCAAGATCTAGATTGACAATGGGATGAAACACTGGTTTCAATGATTAACGATGCTGGCACAGGCACTGACAGCGAAGGCTTCGAATTCTACATAAGATTGCATAGATCAAAGTTAGAGTTACATGGGCGGCAATTCTAGCTATTTATACTAAGCCCCTTTAGGGCCGGGTTAGAGATAGAATCTCTGCTCTAAAGTATAAAGAGAAATGATGTGTTGCATTGCATATGATACTAAAGGTTAAATGAAGACACATCGCATCGCATAAGATATAAAAGGGAAGACGCGAGTCGCCTCGTGTGAGATATAAAAGGAAAGACACGTCGCATACCAAAAGAAGAAAGACGCGTCTTGGTTAAATATGAAATGTGATATTGCGGGCACAGCTCAACTAATCTGGACAGAATGAAATAGACGAAATGAACTGAGGCCAGGGTGAGTCATGAAGAAAGGAACACGAGTCATATATGAAAGAATATGACTTAGGAGATTAAAAGGTCTGCAGTCAGAAGTGAAATGGGTCCAAGCTAAGCTTAGTCCTCAAAGAGTGCACAGTGGAAGTACTCCTCCCATATGTCCTGCGGGATGTCTAGGTCTGGTAGGATGTCGTCCCAGAGGGATTCAGGTATCGGAGCAGATACCGACAGATCCAGTGAGCTCATGGGTGATAGAAAAATGGTACCCTCTAGTACACTTGTAACAAAGGCAGGGTGATGCATATAGGTGATATGGCTAAGGCAAGATAGTGGAGAATCCCTGGTAAGTCCAGTGGGCATCATGGGAGCCAAAGGGGAAAGGCCTAAGGGAATGTCAAGGTGAGGAGGTCTATGCACTGGGATAGGGGTTTCTGGGAGGTGAGGTCTGGAAGGCCAGTGGGGATGACCAAGGTCATGAGGATAGGTCATGTGGGTTCTATAGTGTACAAGGAATGTACAGGGGTCAAGTAGTAGTGCAGCTACAGCTGCTTATGAAAAGAGGGACAAAGGAGGGGACAAGGGTGCCAGTTGGAGAGTTTCAGGCAATCCAAGGGTTCCAATGGTTCTGAGGACTAGATATCAGTACTAGGAATGGTTAGGAGGTTTGTAGAGGTTCTAGCAATGGCTAGGAAGCTCATAGGAGTTCAAGGGAGGTTCAAGGGAATGGTAGTGCATGGGTTCACACAAGTCGAAGGAGGAAAAGAAAGAAGTAGATATGAGCATGGCTCAAATCATAACAGGTGATAGCTCCTTCAGGAGAGCTTAGATCTTTTGTTATGCTCATTTGGAAGAACAGCATAAGGAACTTGAGGAGTCATGGGTTTGTGTGTCTTGGAGTGTCCAAGTACACTTTAGGACAATGAACCTTTGGATCATCTAAGGTTGTTAGATTCAAAGGTTTCAGAGTGGAGCATCCACTCACAAGTAGGATGATGACTTAAAGAAATGTGGGGATTTGAGAGACTGAAACAACCCAACAACAACTACTAAATCTGTTACGACCAGTGTAACAAATAACACATACACAGAAGACTGAAGTCTTTGCTATGAACTGTCTACCTCTGTAGACGACGGGACCTTCTTGGTCAGCGGGTGGATCCTCAGATCGGCGTGCAGTGTGCAATGGTTGTGGTGACCTCAGTTGATATACTGGATGCAAGGCAATAAGTGGGCTCCCTCCAGGCACACTAGGAGTAGTCAGCTATGGAGAGGTCGTGGACAAGGCCTCTATCAAGGTGTGGCTCCTGGGCAATGAGTGGTGGTGACAGCGAGCATTGGGCAATGGCTCACAAGCTGATCCTCTGATCAGGGACTAAGTGGAGACACCTTCCTGGAAAGGTTCTCAGTGCCTAGATCAAACTCTAATTGACAGGAGTTTGAGATCTAGTTTAGATGACAGCAATTGATGACACTGAAACAGTGAAGGCTTCGAATTCTATGTAAGATTGCATAGATCAAAGTTAGAGTTACATGGGCGGCAATCTAGGCTATTTATACTAAGCCCCTTTAGGGCCGGTTGGAAATAGAATCACTGCTCTAAAGTAAAAAGGATAAATGAAGATGCGTCGCATTGCATACTGTAAAAGGAAATAAGATGCGTCATGTCGAAGATAAATATGAAATATAGATGCTGCGGGCACAGCTGCACGAATTCGGTCAGGATGAAATAGAGAAATGAACTGAGGCTGAAATGTGTTATGGTCCCAAACCTTCACAGGTCGCTAAAGGGATATAGTCGTTTTTCTTTTCTTTTCCTTATCTTTCAATCTTATCTTATTGCATCACGTGACCACTAGACTGAAGCTAGTTCTCTTTCAGCTGGTTCACTCGTGCTCATGGACACACTTCACTCACAGAGTCTAGACTTGATGTCAAGAACTCTTTCATACCTTAATATATCCTTATATATACTAATGACTTCCAACAGTCATATCCGCTCCTTCTTTACTTCTTTTAATCTCTGTGCCTCATGTCAAGCACATGTTAGGCTTCTCTTTCATTCTGCCACAGCATGCTGTGTCCTCACTCTTTTCATTTCCGTTCCTCATGCTTGACGCATGTATCACCTCATGTATTTAATCACCACTACTCATCGGTAGATCCGTCATACAAATGTACAAGTAGTAGTTTTGCTATATAAACCCAGAGACTATGACGGGTAATCCCCAGTCTAGTTCTCTTGGGAAATATCTTCCTCTTAGGAGTTCCACTCAGCTTTAGTTACTCTTTACATCTTCCAGTCTAAGTGTTCAGTGCAACCTAGGGTCATAGGCCAATTGAGGTTGTTTCAAAATGAGTCTGGGAAGAATGGACATGAGTCAAATACGAGAGAATTTGACTTTGGAGGATAGAAGGTCTGCAGCAAGATGAAACCTAAATAGGACTGGAATAGAAGAGTCAATTGTCAAAGAGAGCATATTGGAAAACCTTGTCCCAGAGCTCCTGCAGCATATCCAAGCCAGGGAGGATGTCATCCCAGAGTGAGTCGGGTATAGGGGTGGATACCAATAGGTTGGGAGAACTCATAGGGGAGAGAAAAATAGGCCCCCCAGTTATACTCGTAACATTACCCTCTTCATAGTGTTGAGCCACCGGCTCAATTATCTCTGTCCCCCTCATTGATGTCATGGTTGGTAAGGTCCCAGGTGGCTGGGTCAATATCATCCTCAGTGCAATTCCAGGCCCTATGTCCGAGGGTGTTATACTTTCCACATCTGGCAGAGGGACAACGATATTGCAAGTGACCTGGGGCGGTGACATTACAGAAGGGACAGATATAATGGGGACAGTTGGGGCGGATGTGTCCTGGTTTGCGACATTGGAAGCAAGTGATCCCTCCGAATTGTACATGTGGGGGAAACACTTGCGACAAGGTGTTACTGAAGTGAAATATGGGACGGGGAGTACTGTCCATGGTGGTAGGGGAATGATCTGGGGTAATGGGCTCAAGAGAAGGCATGGTTGGAGAGTTCTCAGGTATTCTGGGGAGGAGATGACCTGGGGTACTATCCCTGGTGATGGATAGGTTAAGGTGGGGTAGGTGAGGCATTCCTGCAGAGAAAAGAAAATTCCACTGTCTGTGGAGTCTGGGGAATTGGGGAGAGGGTTTGGGAGATATGGGGAGGTTGCCATGACGGTGTCTCTGTTGGCTCATTTGTCAGAGGAGTCAGAACTAGATCCATCAGACTTGTACTCCTGGGTCTCAGCATGGATGGAGGCCCATCTGAGGCAACCATTTTGACGGGAGAAGTCTGCTGGGTGGAGGTTGGAAGAGAAGTATTCCTCTTGTTCATTGGCAGATAGGAGAAGGAGAATGGGGTAGAGGGCATGTGTGAGGATGGGGTTTGGGAGAGAGGCGAGGATACTGTTGAAGCCCTCTTCTTTGAGGAGGTCCAAGGTGAGGTTCCTGGCCTCCGTGAGGGTTTGTTGGAAGGCATTGACAGCAATGTCATTCTGGGCAGTGTAACGGGGGGTGTTGACAAAGACATGGGGACCTGCCGAGCATCAGGTGGCTTTGGTAAAAAGGGACTGAAGGGTACTGTAGACTCAGTAGAGTCTAACAAGGAGGACAAGGGTGGTGTTGACGGTGAAGAGGGGGGTCCTCTCGATGATGTCAGTAGCATCTTGGTTTTGGAGAGCAGCAACATAGAGGGTGTGGTGGGCAATAGAAGGGAGGTGATTGAGATGCATACAGAGGGGGGTGGTTCCATTAGTAAAATTGTAGGACATGGGGGTTCTAGGGAAGGAGCAATTAGAGGGATTTCCTCTTTTTATACTCTTCCAGTAGTTCCCAAGCATTGCCGAAATTTCTTTCAGGTTCCCAAGTATCCTCAGCATCTGAATACCCTTTCCAATGTACGAGGTATTGCCTCCAGTTATTGATTCCGTGATGATTGGTTATTTGCTCCATTTCGTATTCCTCTTCTCTGTCTGTTAGCTCCAGAGGTGGTTTGTTGAAATTTGGTCCGTGTTCAGGGGTCTCTTGATATGACAACAATAGAGAGGCATGGAACATGTTGTGAATCTTCCATTGTTTCAGTAGGGTGATGCGGAAAGCCACCGGGGATACTATTTTGGAAACTTTGAATGGTCCTAATTGTTTTGGAGAGAGTTTCCTAGAAATGTTTTTGGTCCAGATGTTCTTTACATCTGACCATACTTCATCTCCAACTTTTCATAGTTTGAACTTGGAATGAATTCTCTCTTTCATTCGTAGTTGGGTCAGGGTGTGCGCTGCTTCGGCTTCTTTACATGCATCCTCAAGGTGGGAGAGCTGTTTTTCTAGCGTGGGTAAGAAGGTGGCACCTAATGGGGGGTACAACCTTGGTTTGTATCCCATGATCAGAGAGAAGGGGGATTTTCCCGTAGAAGAGTGTATGGCAGCATTATGAGCAAATTTGGCAGCAGTAAGATATTCTAGCCATTGCTCCAATTTTCCCTGGCAGAATATCCTGAGGTACATTTCTAACTCTTGATTATATCATTCAGTCTCCCTGTTGGATTGGGGATGGTAGGCGGTGGATAGGGATATGTCGTACTTCAGAATTCTGGCCAGTTCTCTGGCAAAGGCAGAGGCAAACTAAGGTCCTCGATCCAAGATTAATTTGTCATGTAATCTGAATCGTTTGAAGACATTTTCGTAACAAAGCTGGGCTATTCCTGCCAAATTGATGGTTTTCGTACAAGGAGTGAGAATTACCCCCTTACTAAGCCCATGGTTGACCACAACCATAATAGAATTGAGACCCCGGACAGGGGGAAGGTTGGTGATCAAGTCAACGGACAAATGGGCAAAAGGGCATGTTGACTGAATGGATAGGGGCACAAGTGGGGGAACAGTGGGGTGGGTTTGGACTTTGTTTGCCTGGCAAATGGCACATCCAGCAACAAATTGGCAAACAAAGGTGGAGAGGCCCGGCCACCAATAATCCTTGGTCAGGAGGGTGACAGTGCGCATATGGCCACTGTGACCCCCTTCCAGGGAGGTGTGGGCCTCAAGGACTAGTTCCTGGCAGGCATCGCCCGGGATGTACATTCAACCTTTGTAATATAGTTTTCCATCCAGGAAAGTCCAGTCCTCAGCAGAGGACTGGCTGAACAAAGGGATGTCATTTTTCATGCCTTTTAGGGCATCAAGGACAAGGGGGTCCTCAGCAGAGGATTGACAGATTCAATCAGCTAAGGTGAGATTGATGGTACAGACCTGGTGGGTAAAGGCATTGTCCGGCAACAATTGAACATCAGCATTGTCCATGGACGTGTCAATAGTGTTGTGTCGGAAGAGGGCATTGGCTGGACCCATGCAAGATCCGGGGAGGGTAGTGTATGCCAGGTCAAAATCTTGGAGGAACAATAGTCACCAGGCTTGACGTTGGGATAATTTCTGAGGTTGCTTAAAATAGGTAAGGTTCTTGTGATCTGTAAGAACTGTCACAGGGAATGCTGATCCAAGAAGGTATTGATGCCATTCTTCTAATCCTCTGATTATGGCAAGTAATTCCTAGTCAAAAATATCATAGTTTCACTCGGCAGGGGTGAAAGTCTAGGAGAGATAGCCACACAGCTTCAAATCTCCATTAGGGTTGTGCTGCATCAGGACACCACCAGATGCTGTCAGGGACACATCAGTCATGATGGTAAAGGGTCGATCAGGGTCTGGGAAAACCAGTACTGGTTGTCGAGTGAAGGCATTGCAGAGGAGCTGGAATCCTGTCTGGTGTTTATTTGTCCATTTCCAGGGTTGATTTTTCTTGGTGAGATCCAGTAGGGGTCTAGTGAGTTCAGAGAAGGAGGGGATGAACTTGCGGTAGAAATTGCAGAACCCTAGGAAGGAGCGGACATCTTTGACATTTACGGAAGGGGTCCATTTTTTAATAGCCTTCAGTTTGACTGGGTCCATCTGGACACTGTCCTTGCTGACAATCATTCCAAGGTATTTGACTGAGGGGGCAGTGAATGTGCATTTTTCCAAATTGAGATACATCTCATGTTCTCTGAAACATTGAAGGACTTTCTTAGTTTGTTCTTCGTGAATGGTGAGTTTGGAAGAATGAATTAAGAGATCATCCATGTAGATGATCAGCCATCCTTCTGTGATGTAGTTGCCAAAGAGATCATCCATGAATGCCTGGAAGGTTGCAGGAGAGTTACACATTCCAAAAAACATAACTGCCAGCTTGAATAGCCTGAATGGGGTAAGGAAAGCTGCTTTCTGTTATGAGTAGTAATATTTTCAAACTTTTCAATCGTTACACTTCACATTCATTTTCAATCTTTACTATACACCTTATTGCACATGACCATGGGAAACTATGACTAAGCAAGTCTAGACCCATGACATCAATTAAACACATGTTATTTGTTACAAGTATACTAGGGGGTACCATTTTTCTCTTGCCCATGAGCTCACCAGACTTGTCAGTATCCGCCCCAATACCCGAGTCCCTCTGGGACGACATCTTACCAGACCTGGACATCCCCCAGGACATATGGGAGGAATACTTCCACTCTGTGCTCTTCAAGGACTAGGCTTCTCTCGGACCTGTTTCACTTCTGACTGCAGACCTTTTAATCTCCTAAGTCATATTCTCTGATATATGACTTGTGTTCCTTTCATCATGACTCACCCCGGCCTCAGTTCATTTCTTCTCTTTCATTTGATCCAGATTAGTCGAGCTGTGCCTGCAGTATCGTATTTCATATTTAACAAGACGCATCTTTCTTCTTTTGGTATGTGACATGTCTTTCCTTTTATATCTCACACAACGCGACTCACATCTTCCCTTTTATATCTTATGTGATGCAATGCGTCTTCATTTAATCTTTAGTATCATACATGACATAACGTGTCATTTCCTTTTATACTTTAGAGCGGAGATTCTATCTTTAGTCGGCCCTAAAGGGGTTTAGTATAAATAGCTAGAATCACCACCCATGTAACCTTAACTTTGATCTACGCAATCTTACATAGAATTTGAAGCCTTCGCTGTCAGCACCTGTGCCAGCATTGTTAATCCTTGAAACCAGTGTTTCATCTTGCCACCAGTCTTGATCTCGATCATCTGTCAATCAGAGATCGATCAAGCAACTGTGAACCTTCTATAGGGAGGTGTCACCACTTTGTCCCTGATCAGAGGATCAGTCCGCGAGTCATTGCCCAACACTCGCCGTGCCCAGCCACCTATTGCCCAGAGGCAGCGCCCAGATACAGGCCTTGCCCATGACCTGTCCATAGCCGACTACTCCTTGTGTGCCTGGAGGGAGCCCACTCTTTGTTACGGCTCAATCCGTGCACACGATAACTTCGATCAAGTTATCTTATCTTATTTTATCAGAATATGATTAGATCGATTCTAATCTCTATACTGAAGATAGTTTCCTTCAGCTGGCTTGGCCACAAGCGCCACTCATCATGTGACCTAGTGTCGACTTCCTCATCACGTGATTTGATATTACATGACACCCCTTAGTCTCATGACTAGTATCACCTGACTCTAAACCCTAGATGTGATGACATCTCGATC